>JAQQSK010006175.1:0-14561 GCA_028658325.1 Potorous gilbertii
CCATAATTTTTAAATTGTCTCTACTGGATCTATTTTCCAGGTCAGTTTTTTCTCCAATCAGATATTTCACATTCTCTTCCATTTTGTCCTTCTTTTGGTTTTATTTTGTGATTTCTTGGTTTCTCAGAAAGTCACTGGCCTCCATCTGTTCCATTTTAATTTTGAGGGAACTATTTTCTTCAGTGAGCTTTTGCATCTCTTTTTCCACTTGGCTAATTCTGCTTTTGAAAGCATTCTTCTCCTCATTGGCTTTTTGAACCTCTTTTGCCAATTGAGTTAGCCTATTTTTCAAGGTATTATTTACTTCAGCATTTTTTTGGGTCTCCTTTATGAAGGTATTGACCCGTTTTTTCATGCTTTTCTTGAACCTCTCATTTTTCTTCCCAATTTTTCTCCACCTGTCTAACTTGATTTTCAAAATCCTTTTTGAGCTCCTCCATGGCCTGAGCCCATGGGGTATCTATTTCAGATGTTTGGGATACAGAGGCCTTGACTCCTATGCCTTTACCTGATGGTAAGCAGTTTTCTTCCTCATCAGAGAGGAAGGTTGGAATCATCTGTTCCCCAAGAAAATAACCTACTATGGTCTTATTTTTTTCTCTTTTCTGGGCATTTTCCCAGCCAGTTACTTGACTTCTTAGATTCCTCACCACCCCCTGGCCCAGATCTGCCCAGCTACTGCTTGGGGTCTGAGATTCAAATGCTCCCAGCCAGTTAGTTGACTTCTGAGAGTCCTCTCCACCCCAGGCCTAGGTCTGCCCAGCTATTGCTTGGGTTCTGGGATTCAAATGCTGCTCCCCAGCCTCAGGGTTTTTGGCGTCAGGCCTGACTGCTCTTCAATGGGAGCTTATCTGTTGGTTCTCAGGTTGGGGCAGGGCCGCCTCTCAGGCTCAGTTACCTCAGGGGGTTTATGCAGAGATCTTGTGTAATGGAGCTGGGGTGGAGCTCCTGCCTGCTCTGCAGGCCTCTGGTGGAGCGGCCTCTGCCTCTGCTGCAGCTGCAGCCTCCCGAGGTGGTCCGAGGCCCGGAGATACCCCGCTCCCCTCTTAGCCCGTCTTTCTCACTGACCTGTGCGTCTGTGGGTGGAGGGACCTTCGTGGCCGCCTGGAGATTCAGGTCCCTGACGCCTGCTGGGGTCTGCTTGCTCCTCTCAGTGTGGTGTGGCCGGGGTGGGGGAGGGGAGCGCTCCGCAGGGCAGGGCTCCTCTCCTCTCCGGGGTACCTTTCCGGTCGGTTTTTCAGGGCTCTCTGCAATGGAAATCTCCTTCACTGTGTTGCTGCGCAGCTTCCACCATTCCAGAATTTGTCAGGAGTTCTTTTTAGAGGACATCCATGGGCTGTGGGTTCGGAGCTAGCAAATGTGAATCTTTCTATTCCGCCATCTTGGCTCCGCCCCCCAATCAACACAACTCTGAGGTACTGCGTAAGCTATCAATTTGTTTAAGATAAATCATGAAGATGATAAATGTTGGAAAAGATGGGAGAGTCATGGAACACTAATTCATTGTTGGTGGAACTGTGAGCTGATCCAATCATTCTGGAGAATAATTTGGAATTTTGCCCAAAAGGCAATAAAAATGTGCATGCCATTTATCTTACCAATACCACTTCAAGGGCTATATCTCAAAGAGATTATAAAAGTGGATAAAAAAGGGATCCACATGTACAAAAATATTGATAGCAGTTCTTTTTTGTGGTGGCCAAGAACTGAAAACTGAAGCAATGTCCATCAATTTTGGAGTGGCTGAATATATTGTGGTATATTAATGTAATTGAATATTATTGTGCTATAAGAAATGATGAACAGGCAGACTTTTGAAATACCTGGATGTAACTGATGCTGATCAAAATGAACAGAACCAGGAGAACATTATACACAGTAACAGGCAAGTGTGTCAGATGTTTTTGATAGACTTAGTCCTTCCCAGCAATGCAAATACTAAAACATTTCCAAAGGACTCGATGCAAAATGCCATCCATAATCAGAGAAAAGTTGTGTTCATCCTTCGTTGCCAAAGAAGCCCATACTATCAGATGACATGACTTGTGCTTGACTTTGTTTTGAGTGAGAAAGAGTTGTACAGGTAATCAGCCTCACTTCTCCTTCAGAGCCAACTGAATCCAGTGACCAAATATTCATCAGGATGACTGGAGTTGATCCAGGGTGCACTGGGAGACCTTGGGCCTTTTAGGCCAAGGTTTTGGCAAGTATTCACTTAGGGTGAGGTAACGCCCATTCATTGAATAGGCCTAAAAACCTATTCACTCTGAAGGTAGGAGGGTCCAGAAGAACAGGATGGAATGGGACACGAAGGGGAAGGGAAGGGAAGGGACAGGAAGGGAAGGGTTAAGAAGTTAGATTCTTTTATTTCAATTCATTGAACAGGGTGAAGAGTCCTATACTAGAACAATGAAAGGATGCAAAATTATGACTACTGACCACAATTTCTCAGTGACTCCCGGGAGTCTCTTCATGTGATACTTTGTAGTACAATGAAGAGGATAATTTCAAGGCATTTGTTAGTAAGTTGTTCAATAGTTTGTGAGGTCTCATAGCCCAGTGAAAAATTTCCTGTTTAACTTATTGTAATTTAGATTTAGAGGCTTTTTGGCTCTCTTAGTAATGGAAGTCAAGAAGTAGAAGGGGTCCTAGAGCTAGGTTTGTTTGCTATGCACTGTTTGTTATACACAGTAAAAGGTCATGAACACACTGCAGGAGGCTTGATTGGTAAGAAAAGATAATAGAATCTAGAGAGCCATTGAGAATATAGGGGAACAGTGAGGGAAACTCCCAGTAACCCTGGGAAATATGAGTGTAGGTTATCTGGCTCCCTTGAAATATATAAAAAAAGTACTGGGAGCCATGATACAAGGAGATAGAGTAGAAGGCTAAACATCAATTTGAAACAGTAAACCATGTGACAATGGAGGTTATGGACAAAATAAAGGAGATTGGGTTGGGGATTGCAGAAAATGGGTTACAGAAAAGGCATTAATAGCCTTTAATATATGATAGATTGGGTCTTCCTTGAGATCAAACTTTGACTCTTTCTAGACAAGGATTATAGGGTAATGCAAGGAGAATCAGTATAAAGAAGTATATCTTGTTTGAGAAAGGAATGAATGATAGGGTTCATTCCTTTCTCAGTCTTTTGGGAAATGTCATAATGTGCAAATGGTTTGTTGATTTTGGGCTGAATCTATACTGGTTCAGCTTCCATAAGCAAACCTACTCTATTGGTATAGGATACCCTCAATGCGGAGAGAACCAGTGCCAAGTGATAGTCTTCCTGATCTAGGGTGATACTGTTCTTGGTAATAGGGGCATCCACAATTAAAGGTTAGAGTAATTCTGAGAAATTTTCTTGAAAAATGTCAATATTGACTTCCAGAGTACAAAAAAAGTTGGGACCCTTCCTTTGCACAATGGATTCCTGCTCAAATGATTACATGAGGTACTGAGGAAGAGCAGATGTGACTGTTCTACTGTGAGAAGTTCAGTACTCAGTTAGAACTGGTTTAGTTAGGGAAAGAGATATAAGATTGCCTCCCATCTCAACAACAATGATATTGTTCAACAACAATGATATTGTTGAGTTACTGAGGTAGGGATATCTCTTGTTTTTATGGTTCAGTGGGTTGCCTCACAGTGTTCACAAAAATTTCACTTCCTGGTCCCCAATAGTCCCAGGAATTATTGGTTTTAGAATATGAGAGATATTGGCTGGGCCCTTAATGGAATAACAGGAAAGACTCCTGGGTTTGAGACCCTGGTTGTTATAAAAGATTTTGTAGGAACATTTATGTAGGGCCTTATGTAGAGCCACAGTGTGCCACTCTAATAATATCCACCCTTGTTGTTTTCTCTAGACTAGTGCTAGTAGCTGTAGATTACATTTATTCTTCAAGTATCTCTCTCTTTGTCAATAAAAACATACATGCATATTTGTGGTGAGGTAAACTTGTGCAGGGACTGATTGTGTTGTGTGAGATTTCTACCAGTAGTCTGTCACTTTTTGCTGAGAAATTTCTAGAAACTCACATAAACAAGTCAATTTGTTTAATCAAAAGATCCTTTATTTGGCCATTACCAACTCTAATACTTGTTTGTATATCTATTCCATACGTGATGCAAATATTTTAAATACTCAATGATAAGGTCTTTAAATAGGTTCTCAAGTTCTGAATAAATTTTCACCATGGTGTCCAGAGGGGTGTCCAGAGGGGTAAGGGAGCTTTGTGAATTTCCCATGACTTAGGCTATTCAAGGCTGAGCTGGGATCTCTGGAAAAGATCACACTGTAGGTTTAGGCTATTAAGGCTAAGTCTAGACGTTTTCCATAGACATGACTCCTGAGGAGAGTCTATCCAAGGCTCTACTATGGGATTACTGATTTGCAATGTAGAATACTTAACACAGATGTGAAAAGACCCCAGAGAAGTCCAGGAAGCAAAAGACTCCCATTTATTTCTTTTTCTGAACATTTTATTTTGATATTTTATTCATTTTTAATTGAATTTCAGTTCTCTACTCTTAAAATAGTACATTTGTTTGGAGTCTATTTGAGGTTTACATTTATTTTATTTTGCAGACCACCATTTTTTCTCAACACAGCAAAGAGTGAGGCAGTACTTCGCATGAATTTATAAAAACCAGTACATTACATTATTATGTATGTGGTAGACCAATAACAAAATAATACAAACAAGTAAGCAAATCTTTGATTCACTCTTTTGGTTGGCTCTAAAAACTAAAACAAAACAAAACAAAACAAAACAAACAAACAAACAAAAAAACCCCAGATACTTGCACGTACAAAAAGCTTAAAAATAGAATTTTACAAGGTGTCTATAAGTTTCTTTGGACACCAAATAACTGCAATATGCATTTTAGAAGTCATCCCTGCTATGTATATGCATATTGCAATCTTCTATGATATTGTTCATTGATCAATGAATAAAAAGAAACCTGAACATGACTGTCAGAGGCATAGGGCTATCAACAGTCTTTGGAATTATTTATAGGCAACAAGGAAGCACAATTGATCTCTCCATGCAACATTTACCCCTCCCTTGGTGTCATCAAAACTTTTTCTTTTCTGTCTTCAGTGGCAGAAAACAAAGGAAATATGCTTATGAGCTGAGAGTAGAGAGAGAGAAAGAAAGAAAATGTGTGTGTGTGTGTGTGTGTGTGTGTGTGTGTGTGTGTGAGACAGAGAGAGAGAGAGAGAGAGAGAGAGAGAGAGAGAGAGAAACTTGCATTATGTACATGAAAAATGACTACATAAATTATAATGTAATTAGGTGACATGGTTATATAGTTTAATGTAATTGTTATCTGTGTTACATAATTACTTACTTGATGCTCAATATTTCAGATCCCCTTGATTGCTCTGAAATAAACTCTCACATATGGGGATCATATATTCATACTTGCTGAGATGGAGGCAAAGCAGTTGGTTTATTTTTTTTTCTTGTTTCAAATAGTCATATTATCCTGATCAAAATATCTTAATATATTATCATATATCCTGATATAGTATACTATGTATTTCGTATAAATGCTAAAGTAGTGCAAAAGTGTGAAGAGGAAAGAACTCATGGCATTTTTTTCCTTTTTTTGATAACTTTTGGGGTATTTAATGGAACTGCACATTTATTTGGCAGAGATTAGAAGTGAAACTGGTCCAAAAGTTGTTCATCACCCCTGACACTCCATCCAGAAGACTTCGTACCAGCTGGCCTCAGTGTTCTCTCTCATTAGGTCTCCAGGAATCTTGGATTTCAGCTTATGTTTAGATTCTTCAGTTTCCTTAGTCAAGCTACTTACTGCCTATCCCTTAAGTTGTCTCATGTTAAAGATTTATATATGGCTCATGGGTGAGTTTTCCATGGCTTAGAATACATGCAAATAGCAATTGTTTACTGGTGTAAACAGAAACTCTGAGGATCTTCCCCTCAGATATTTTTGATAGTAAATTAAACCATATTTTGTCTTAATTATTACCAAGCTCTTACCATTGAAAGGGTTCTGAAGACAAACTGAAGCTTGGGAAAGCCTTCATTTCATTGACACTCTTCTTAACTGTTACTTTGCTGCTGAATTTTGATGACTCTAGAGGTTAGAATGAGGTTAAGGACTTTATACAAGTCTGCCTCACTTAGATGTAATTCACTCACAGGTCAAGAAATCATTCTTGTGATGTTATTGGTCATATTTGAGAATGAAGATGAACAAGAAAAATATGCCCCATATGTGTGCAAACATTAACAATATACAAAAATATCATATATGTTGTCTCCCTCCTTATAATATAAGCTTTTCTGTGTGAAAAGAGAAGTTGTTTTGCTTCTTCATATAGGAGTACTTAATATATACATGTTGATTGATTCAGTGATCATGTCAGATTTCTAATTGGGTGTTAAATAGGTAGCAAGTCAGAGAATATCTAAAAAATTTAGTCCTTTAGTAGTGATACTAAATAAAAGTGAGCTGTATAATATTTCTGTGGACATATTTTCACCCTGTGTATGCAAATTCCTAAACAAACACATATAAAGTGAAATATAATAGACTCTGTCTGATTCTATTGCATGTGAAATTTCCTTAAGGAAAGTCAGTTTTCAATTTGTTATACAGCAAAAAGGTAAATTCAAAATACACCTAAAACAGTCATTCCTACTCTTTTACTCTTTGCTAAAGTATTATCTAAACATCTCTTCAAATTTGATGTACTTTCATTCCTGTCATATTTTCTTGCCTGACTCATTTTCAGTGCTGTTTGATGTATCTCCCTAGTTAAAATGAAATCTCCCTTCTTAATTCACCATTTATTTCTTTCACCACATATATATTTCATTTAGACTTATGTAGTCCTAATTCTTCCTGTTCTAGTTTTCTCCTGTGAATTTATTATATTCTGTTGCATCTTTTCTTTGTCACCTGAAATGTGCCACTATCTATGTAATGCATAACTCTCCCCTTTACATTTTTGTTGTCCCTGTTATGAAGTAGTAAAAATCTTCATCTCCTGGTTTTCTCCTATATTCATTCTGTTGTTTCCACAATCAGGTCTCTATCTAAATCATGAGTGGACATCATTTCCTATAGTGAAATAAAAATAATAGTCAAATTATTTTCTAAGTTTTTATTCCTTAATTTTAAAGATTGACTATTTTAACCACAAATGAAAAACAACAATTTTATTTTAAAATTTTCTTACAGGGTTAGAAACAAAATGGTGAAGTAAAAGCAGGGTCTTACGTGAGCTCTCCCCAAAATCCCAACAAATACCTGTAAAAATGATTCTAAGCAAGTTCTGTAACTGCAGAACCCACTGAATGACAGAGTAAAGCAAAACTCCAGCCAAAAACAGCTTGGAATGTTTATGGGAAGCACCTACCTCTCTGGGCTGGGAGTGGAGTGCAGTTCAGTGTGGGCCTTGCTGGCAAATGTGGGGCATGAGCAGGCCTCAGGGGACTGAATCACTGGCAGCTGTGGTAGTTTCCAGCTTCTAAAATCACCCAGTGAAAATTTAAAGGTCAATGAGAAAAGCCTATCATATCCATGTGACAGAGTAGAATGGTACAGATATTTCAGAGGTCAGAGTAGCAAGGATTAAAACCTCGAATCGCCTACCTAGCAAAACTCAATATAATCCTTCAGGGAAAAACCTGGATATTCGATGAAATAGAAGACTTTCAAGCATTCTTGCTGAAATGACCACAAGTTGAAGAGGAATTTTGAAAATTATCTTATCAGATAATTATTTTCTAGAGCTTGATAAAATATCAAAATTCATCTGGAAGAAGAAAAGGTCCAGAATAACAAGGGGACTAATGAAAAAAAATGCTAGGGAAGGTAGCCTAGCTCTACCAGACGTCAAATTGTATTATAAAGCAGCAATTATCAAAACACTTGGTTCTGGATAAGAAACATAAGGGTAGACAAGTGGAATATGCTTGGTACTCAAGACACAGTAAGCAATGAATGTAGTAATATACTGTTTAATAAACCCAAGGATCCCAGGTTCTGGGAAAATAACTCACTGTTCAACAAAAACTGCTGGGAAAACTGGATAAAAGGGAGGCAAAAACTAGGCATAGACAAATTCCTGACACCATACACAAGAATAAAGTTCAAATAGGTACATGATCTAGGGATAAGGAGAGATTATATAAACAAATTCGTGTAGAAAGGAATAGTGTGCTTATCAGATTTATGGAGAAGGGAAGAATGTTTGACTAAAGAAGAGATAAAAAGCATTATGAAGTGCAAAATGAATAATATTGATTACATTACACTGAAAAGGGTTTGCACAATCAAACCTAATGCAAACAAGATTATTAGGAGGCAAGCAGAAAACTGGGAAAGAATTTTGGCAACTAATGTCTGTGATAAAGGCGTCATTTCTAAAATATATAGGTAACTGAGTCAAATGTACAAGAATACAAGTCATTCCCTAATTGGTATATGGCGAAAGGATATGAACAGGCAGTTTTCACAGGAAGAAATTAAAGATGTCTATAATCATATAAAAAAATGCTCTAAATCACTATTGATTAGAGACATGCAAATCAAAACAACTCTGAGATATCACATTCCACCTATCATATTGGCTAACATGACAGAACAGGAAGATGATTAATGCTGGAGAAGATGTGGGAGAGTTGGAACACTAATTCGTTGTTGGTGGAACTGTGAACTGATCCAACCATTCTGGAGAGGAATTTGGAACTATGCCCAAAGGGTTACAAAAACATGCATACCTTTTGACCCAGCAATACTGTTTCTAGTACTGTATACCCAAAAGATCATAAAAATGGGCAAGGGTTCCACATGCACCAAACTGTTTATAGCATCCTTCTTTGAGGTGGCCAAAAACTGGAAATCAAGGGGTTCCTATCAATTGAGAAATGGCTGAATAAATTATGGTATGTGAATATAATGGAATACTATTGAGCTATAAAAAATGATGAACATGCAAGACTTCAGAGAAGCCTGGAAAGTCTTTTATGATCTGATGCTGAGCAAAACAAGAAGAACCAGGAGAACTTTGTACACAGCAGCAACCACAGTGTGTGAGGATTTTTTTTTTCTGGTAGAATTATAACTTCATTGCAATGCAGGGAATTAAAAAAAAATTCCCAAAGGTCTTTTAAGGCAAAATGCCTTCAACATCCAGAGAAGAAACTATGGAATTCAACTGCAGATTGTAGCACATCATTTTCTTTTTTATTGCATTTTAGTTTGTTGTATGATTTCTCCCATTCATTTTAATTCTTCTATACAACATGACTATGGTGAAAATGAATTTAATAGGAATGTATGTGTAGAACCTATTTAAAATTGTATGCTGTCTCAGGGAGGGAGGGAGAAGGTGGGGTAGAAGGAGGATGAAGGAGGGAAAGAAAAATCTAATTTGTATGATAGTCATTGTGGAATACTGAATATAAATAAAAAAAGAAAATTTGACTTTCAAATATAAGAATCATTTTTTGATTTCTCATAAAGTCATTAGCTTCCATTTGATTCCTCCTAATTTTTAAGGAACTATTTTCTTCAATGAGCTTTTGGGCCCCTTTTTCCATTTGACCAATTCAAATTTTTTAAGCATTCTTCTCCTTGCTTTGCTTTTTGGACCTCTTTCACCTTTTGGTTTATTGCAATTTAAAGATGTTATTTTCTTCAGCATTTTTTGAGTCCCCTTTAGCAAGCTTTTGACTTGCTTTTCATGATTTTCTTGCATCACTCATTTCTCTTTCCAATTTTTCCTCTACTTCACTTTCTTGATTTTCAAAATGTTATTTGATCTCTTCCATGGACTTAGATTATTTTATATTTTTCTTGGAGGCTTTGAATATAAGAGCCTTAATTTTGCTGTCTTCCTCCAGTTGTATACTTTGATCTTCCTCTAGTTGTGTATTTTGATTTTTCTTCTCATAAGAAAATAACTTTTCACAAATAAATTAACCTTATAGAGTCTTATTTTTCCCCTTTTTGGTCATTTGCCCAGCCAATTGATTTTTTGATTTTTTGAGCTCTTTGTTAAGTAGACTGCCCCAAGTTTCAGAGGATTTTTGTACCTGTTTTTAGAGACATCTCTAGGAACCTGTAAATTATCAGTTACTACAAAATGGTATGATCAAAGGAGAGGTATTCCTTTACTCCTGGTCTGCCCTCTTGTCTGTGAGCAACCACAAGCACTCTTTTCTCCCCTAGAACCGCAAGTAGGATTCCCTCCCCTCACCCACTGCCAGCTATACTACCACAGTGTTCCTCCTTGCTTCACGACTGTCATCCAGGACTGCAACCCAGATTAGTCAATTCATTCCCCACTGTCTGTAGGTCAACAGCTCCAGAAGCAGCTGCCACTGGATCAGTGGCTGCTGCTGCCTTGGGGCTGGGACAATATCATGTTCCTCTCTCACCCAAGTGAGAGAGCTTTCTTTGAAGCTGATCTTTGAATCTGTCTTTATCTTTTGTGAGTTGAAAAGTTTGAAAATTGCTACAGCAACTAGTGATTCAGCACCCTGAGGCCTACTCCAGTCCCATCTGTGTTGTCATAACCCAAGCTGGACTGTGTTCTGCTACCAGCCTGATGTGATAGACCCTTTCTTTCAGCTTTCTAGATTGTCTTGGGCTAGAAATCTGTTTCATTCTGTCATTTTGTGTATTCTGCTCCTCTATAATTTGTTTAGAGTCATTTTTATAGGTATATTTATGTGTTTAGAAGGCAGAGCACAGGCACATTCCTGTTTCTACCCTGCCATCTTGGCTCTACCCTAAGGTCACATCTTTTAAGATCCCAGAAAGGGAACATTAAAATTCGCAAATGAAAAACAGAAATAGATGTATTTTCTAAAACATTGGTAAAATATTCAAACTGTCTATATTTAAATGCAATTTTCAAACAAGAAGATGGGGGATGTAAGAATTAAAGGAGGAAGAGAAGGTAGAGATCGGTGCTGTAACAAGTAAAACTACTTAAATAACTCATTAACAACTCACCTCAATTCTGCCTCAACTAAAAATACCTAATTAGCTAATGGAAAATGGGAGCTGGTTAAACATTTAATCTTTAAAGGTATAAATAGTTTTGTCCTACAAAACAAGTGAGATGAAGACGGAGTTAATGAGATAGAGTTCTCTTTTTAATTAGCTCCTTAAAACACCTCCCCACACACACACACACATACACCTCAAAAGAAATACAAGTTATTGAAACTGATTGCAAAAATACCTCATGATCTTTTGCCTAGAAATCTGTGCTTTAGTATTTGTTCTAAATTGTCACTTAACAGCCTAATCATAAATACTTACTCCCTCTTGCTAAATAGATTTTTCCTTTCTTTTTTCAACCCTTGTACTCATACAAACTTCTTCACTAAGTTACAGGTTTTTCATTGGGGCAATATAATTTGCAATAATCATAATCATTCAAAATGTAAGAGAATTTAATAAAAAATATGTCACCAAAATGACATCATCCTGACAAAAGGAAGTTTCCATGTGTCCTAGTGTTGCTGATCAGACAAATATAATCTCGAAATGCTCTACCACAGATTGGGCACAGAGAGTCTGAGTGAATATTTGGGATGGATACTCCAAATTTATACATCCTACATCTCCATTGTGTTGTTTCATTTCTGCTTTGTCCATAGAACACAGCACCATTTCTTATGTGGGCACGCCATGCTGAGATGTGAGAGTGCCCTTCTATCGCTTTTTCTGACCACTATGTGGTTGCCTGTCTCATGCAAGTTCTCTATATGATAGTTTTTTTGGCAAGTGTACATTTTGCATTCAAATAATATGGCCAGATCATTGGAGTTGCTCATACTTTGAATGCTTGGCAATTTGGTTTGAACAAGGACCTCAGTGTTTGGTACCTTACCTTACTACTTGGTCTTTAGAATGTTCTTAAAACACTTCAAATGGAAACAATTCAGTTTCCTGGCATGGTACTGGTAGACTGTCCATGTTTCACAGGCATACAACAATGAGGCCAGCACAATGGCTTTATAGACCTTCAGTTTGGTAGTCAGTCTAACACCTCTTCTCTCCCATACTTTTCTCCAGAGACTCCCAAACACTGAGGCAGCTCTAGCAATGTGTCTATCAACCTCGTTATCAATGCGTGCATCTCTGGAAAGTACACTATCAAGGTAAGCAAACTTATCCACAGTATTCAAAACATCTCCATTTGTTGTAAGCAATGATTCCATATTTGGATGGTGTGGTGGTGGCTGATGACTATTTGTGTTTTCTTGGTGTTAATTATTAAGACAAAATTAGCAGTCAGCAGAGAATTGATGTGGATACTTCGTTGCATCTCAAGTGCACAATCATCTGCAAACAGAAAATTATGCACCTATACTCCCTCCTCTTTGGTCATGGCTTGTGGCCTTTTCAAATTTAAGAATTTACTCTCAGTACAGGAGTTGACCTTGATGCCTTGTTCATCCTCATTGAAAGCATTTGACAACATAGCTGGAAACATTATGCTAAAAAGCATGGGAGCAAGTACATAGCCCTGTTTCATTCCATTGGTGACTGGAAAGGCATGAGAGCCTTGACTACTATCCAGAAGGTGGGCAACTATGCCATCATGAAACTGATGTGCAATACTGATGAATTTCTCTGAGCAACCAAATTTTGACATAATTTTCCATAAACCCTCATGACTAATGGTGTCAAAAGCCTTGGTCAGATATACAAACATTGTGTACAGAGCTCTGTTCTACTCCTGGCATTTCTCCTGGAATTGTCTAGCAGCAAAGATCATACTGACTGTTCCTTGGCTCTTTCTGAAGCCACACTGGAACTCAGGTATATGACCATCTTCCAGGTGAAGGATCAGCCTATTAAGGAGATCTCTAGCAAGAATCTTGCCAGCAATGATTAAGAGAGAGACCCTCCCCCTCTCCATGCTTGTCACAGGACAATCTATTCCCTTTACCTTTATAGAGATGGACCATAGAGTCATCCTTGAACTCCTGGGGGATAACCTCCTCTTGCCATATAACCTGGTAAATTTCAGTCAGGTTTTGTATGTGCAATGGTCCCCTACCTTCTAAATCTTAACTGGAATTCAATGAGCACCAGGTAATTTGCCACATGAATGGAGCCTAATGGCACTCAATACCTCTTCATCTGTTGGAAGTTAAGCTAAGGAGAGACTGACTTCAAACTGAGGCAAATGGTCAATGGCCTCAGCATTGATTGATGATGGTCTGTTGAGCATGTTATGGATGTGTCCTTATCACCATATGTCCTTATCATGTCCTTATCACTAATCAACATGGCTCCATCAGAATTGAGGACTTGTAATGCACAATAGGTTTTTGGTCCATAAATAGTTTTTAGGGAATCATAAAAGTGCTTTGGATTGTTACTATCAGTATGAAACTGAATTCAATCTGTCTTCTTACTGAGCCAAGAATCCTGTGTCTCTCTAAGCCTTGCTTGCACTTGACTTTTGATGAAAATAAATGCTGCTTTCTTAGAGATGGATGAACTATCCTGCTGGTGAAAGTTATCGTTTTTCACTTATCAGCTTCTGAATTTCCCCATCATTTACATTAAACCAGTCTTGCTGTTTGCTAATATTCTGACTCAGAAAAGTAAATGCAGTGTTGTACATTAAATTGTATTGCTAAGAACAGCTAAGTCATTCACAGTGGATCATCACAAAACACTGCTATCAGTGGGTATAATATCCTCCTGGTTCTTCTCACTTCATTTTGTATCAGTTATGCAAATCTTTTCAGGTTTTTCTGAAAGTATCCTATTTATCATTTCTTTTTAAAAATTTTAAAATAGTATCTTACTTTTCCCCATTACAGTTAAAAATAATTTTTAACATTTTTTGAGGTTTTGGGGAAAGCTTGAGTTTCAAATTCTAACCCTTCATGCCTCCTCTTCCCCTTCTCTGAGATATCAATGAATCTAGTAAATAATATCTACTATCATGTAAAACATTGACACATTAGTCCTTTTATATGAGAAGATTTGAACAAAATGAAAAAGAAAGTGAAAAATAGTATTCTTCAGTTTGTATTTAGCATCACTTCTTTCTCTAGAGGTAGATAGCAAATTTTATCATGAATCCTTTGATATTGTCTTGAGAATAGCTAAGTCATTCGCAATGGTTCATTGTTCAATATTACTGTTACTGTGTACAATTTTCCTCTGTTTTTGTTCATTTTAGTTGATATCAATTCATGTAAGTCTTTCCTATTTTTTTCTGAAATCATTCTACTTCTCATTACTTATAATACAGTAATATTCCATTTCAATCATATACCACAAGTTGTTAAGTTGTTAAGCCATTCCCAATAGATGGGCCTTGATTCAATTTCCAATTTTTATTTTCCTTGATAATTTTATGAAGGATGATGTCTAGGCTCTTTTTCTGATCAGGACTTTCAGGTAGTCCCATGAGTTTTAAATTGTCTCTCCTGGATCTATTTTCCAGGTCAGTTGTTTTTCCAATGAGATATTTCACATTCTCTTCCATTTTGTCATTCTTTTGGTTTTATTTTGTGATTTCTTGGTTT
>JAQQSK010006176.1:0-14560 GCA_028658325.1 Potorous gilbertii
GTATAAAATGCTTCATATAATTATTTAATTGCAATCATTTTCTCCAAGAACTAAGACTTCTAATTGCTTTGACTATATCCATACAATGTTGAAATTTTGTTGATTTTGTGAATTCAGTTACAAAGTCAGTTTATGCAAAGATTTGGTGAACATTGTTATTTGTCATTCAAATAAAGTAGCCAGTGAATTGACTGTGCTTTCTTTTTAATGTATTCATTGTAGAGAGTTTTGTTTCTTTTTGGACTAGACCTATGATTTCATTGGTCTAGAGCAGTCATTCTCAAACTTTTTGAAGGAGTCTCTAAAGAGCTTTTGTTTAAGTGGGCTACATCAATTGAAATTTACTCAATTAAAAAAAAGTCAGTATTATTATGAAAATAGTTTTAACTTTATGGATCATCTAAAAGAGTCATAGGGACCCCAATGGTCCCAGGACCACACTCTGAGAATCTCTGGTCTAGGGAACTCCAGGTGAGGAAATTCCCTTTATGAAGCCAAAACATCACTTGTACTACAACTTAGAATTTTACAGAAGAGCCTAGGGCATACAGAAGTCAAAGGACTTCCCTAGGGTCATAAGATGAATATGTGCTAGAAATGGAACTTGAAAGCTGGTCTTCCTGACTCAGTCCACGCAATAACTTGTAACTGTATAAACAACCATTCCTTAATATTTCTGCATTTCAATCAGCTGTGCTTTCATCTCTGTAGATTCCCTCCTATGATGGAGAAAGCAACCCTTCTGCAACTTAGTAGATAGTTTGTGAGAATTGCTATGGCTGAAAAAAATCACCTCCCTGACACACCTGAGTTTGGCTACGCTGGTCCTCAGACGACCAACATATGACCCAGATATGGAGGGTAAGCCTTCTCAGCTTGTTAGGATCTGTCAGAGCCTTACTCTAGACATCACAATAAATGAACAACTTAAGGATTACCAAAAATTACCAACCTCACTTTGCATTTGTTGAGCGTCCTTGGAAACCTGGTAAGATGGAGTGTCCACAAATTCAAGCATCGACTTGCCTTTAGCTTTTTCATACCCTTCTTTGTACTTAACCTAGATTGTTAAAAAAAAAAAAGTTTCCATTTCAAACTAGAATGCAACTTCATTGCTTTAAAAAAAGATTGTTCATAAATTATAAGGAAGGACTAAATACATATAACCTATATCAAATTGCTTACGGTCTGGGGGGAGGAATAAAATTTTAAACAATTAAAGAAAAGAATGTTAAAATTATCTTTTTGTAACTAGGAAAAACTAAAATACTATGTAAAAACTAATAAAATAAAAATAAGAAATTTTTGATGAAAAAATAAATTATATGGGAATAGAGCAAATTAATTTGGGCCATAGTACGTTGTAAAACTATTAGGTATTTGTCGTCATTCTTAGATTCATAGAATGCTTAAGTTGAAAGGAACCTGAAAAATCAAACATAAAATTGTAGACCTTAGGGCTATAACATATTCCCTGTTTAATCCAGAGCCCTGATTTCAAGAAGGTCAGATATTTGCATCCTTATTTTGTGAATGGAAGCCCACGGAAGTTAAGTAATTTGACCATAATCACATAACAGGAGGAGAATGAGGAAAATGAGTGGAATAGGGAATGAAAACTCTGATCCTGCTTTATGGGACAGTGTTCTCTCTATTACACTGTATTCTAATTACCTCTAATAGAAGTAAAAGAAAGGCATCAAAAAGGTCAATATGTTAGGTAAGCATTAAATTAACATACACTGAAAAGGAATCATCTTTTTAAAATGAAATCTAGCTATAATCATTCTAATCATTTAAGAAATTCCCTTTAGGTCCTTTATTTGTGCAAAAATAAAAAATGTCTTCCCTCTCTGCACCAAACCCCAAGAGAAACTGATATGATATTTTCAGGAAATTATGTATCAGATAGTGTATCAAGGGAGGAATTAATTTATCATATTGGGGTTTTTTTAAGATTTGATATGAGAAACAATTTTGTATTATGACATGTACAAAACAACCCACTGCCAACATAAATTACATGAGTGAACATAACCTTTAGGTCATACTGAACCTTAGTAAATAGTACATTAGTAAATCACATAACAGGGAAGAAAACATGAGCCTCGTTCTCTATCCTGATGTCACTTGGGGAAGGAAGGGGAGAAAAAAAGAGAGACTATGTCACAAAGACCATATAACATTCTTAATAATGCTCTGTCTTAATTCTCTAAATTCATGATGATTTTAAATATAAGCTGAGATAGGTTTACACAGGATCTCATGCAAAAATAATCATTCTCTGCAGAGTCTGCCCTGCTGGGAGATTTCCCCAAAAGAGTTACTGCAGAAGAGTACCAAAGAAAGGGCTGGGAGCCACATTGAATAGATATCCAGAAGTTCCTATCATGTCTTTCCCCAAGAGCAGGCTCTTGAACCCCACAGCAGCTCCAGAAAAGATTTCTCTAACTAAAAGACAAGTATGGCTTAAAAAGAAAATCTGGGAGGGAAATTGTCTCTTCTGGTATATCTACAAAAGTGCATTGTTTTGTACTCCCAGTTAAGTTCTGAGCAGAAACATGCATCCCATGTAAACAGTGATTTATTCCTCTTGAATACACATGGAATGAACAGCAGAACTGGAAAAGACCTCATAGGATACCAGTCCAGACTCTTCATTTTACACAGAAGGAAACTGAATGACAACAGACTCCATCAAAGGGTGTCACCAATATTTGTTGTTTTAATTTGATGATCTTTTCTCAATATTACTAAGCAAATGAACTGAAAAACTTTTTTTTAAAACCCTAGTTCCTGACAAATTAATTCTACAACTCAAAATTATAAATCTATGTTATTTACCTTTATTTTGCAAACTGAAGATTTATGTTGAACCATAGATTTTCAGGAAGTCCTAGTATTTACAAAAAGCTGAGTCTAGAAAATGTCATTTGAAGTTTTCCAAAGAGTATCTGTTATTTCTAAATCCATGCTAACATCAGCAAGTCTTACTATGTTGTGTTTTTTTTGTTGTTTTGTCATTATGGAGTAATGGCCACTCTGGGGGAAGTCCCTCTCAGTTGGGTACAGAATTATCCAGTTAAATACATACCTGACTCTGGAGGGCTGTGTTGCTTTTATGATGGAGGTGTTCAGCTGTGTCTGCTTCAAAATGATAACTTCCTTTGCTTTCTTCAAATCCCTTCTTATATTCACGCTAAATAGAGAATATGGAAATGTATTTTAAAAACATAGGGATAGAATAAGAGCTAGATGAATGATTTCATTACAAAAGGAAATTCCCACTTGAGGAAATTCCACCAACCAAAATAGAAGGCACTTTCATTACACCTGATAATCTTAAGAGAGTGTCTGGAGCCGTAAGGGGTCAAGGTACTTGTCCAATATCACCCTTCCAGTATGTGTCAGGGGCAAAATTGGGACCCAGGGGCCAAATTCTTGGATAAAATGTCAGCTCTTTACCCACTGAGTTATTAATGCCTCAAACGTTTAAAACAAAAGGGACTGATTCATAATAGCAATTAAACATTGAAATGAAATCAACTATCATCAAATAGCATTTGCCCTTAGGTATGGATTAATTACTTAGAGATATGGTTTGCATCACATTCTACATTTAAACTCCCCACCTATCCAGACCTGCCTGCCTGCCATGAACACAAATACACACACACACACACACACACACCAAGTCACAGACATACATATGGGAGATGTCTGATGGTGTCAAATCCAAATAGAAAGGATCCCTGTGGGCCACATATTAACTTAGGAAAACACAAATTAATATTATCTATATTGTGTTGTATTTTTATTTATTTTGTTAAACATTTCCCAATTACATTTTAATCTGATTCTGCTGCACTTGGGAGTTTTGCCAGCTGCTTGTGGCCCTCAGGCTGCAATTTGACACCTCTGTGTAGTCAATCCTTTAAATAAACTACTAACATAAACATTATACATCAGAGAGAATTACAACAATATTAAGTAATAATAGAAAGAGGTCATAATTGAATGTTCAGACTTTTAAAATATTCTACTCCTTCAAGTGAATTTTAAAAGATTTCTGTTAAGTGTCCCTTCCAATCCTCCCAGGCTGATTTATATTATGCCAGGCTGCATTACATACAATGATGCTCTATAAGATTTTAAACTCCATGAAGGGAGGAATCATTTTTCATTTAATCTCTATAATCTTCCCTAACACAGTGCTCTGTACATTGGGAAGATGGGGTGTAGGGTAGTGAAGGTATTAGACTTGTGATTTCACTGCTATAGGGAACACCCAAAGAAGAAATTCCCTTCACCAATGCCAATCATCGACCACTCTAGAAATTATGACCTTAGAGGGTTGCCTAGAAGAGCCAAGAGGTTGAATCACATGCCCAGGATCACAGAGACCACACTGTCTAAACCAAGGTCCTCTTGACACCAAGAACTGCTCTCTCTAATATTCACTCTGACATTCATACAGCAGGTGCTTAATAAATGTTAAATTTGTTAAACTAAATTGATCAGGGATAGCTTCATAGAAAAAGTGCAAAAATAACTGGAGGAAGGGAAGGAAAAAGGAAAGAAGAAGGAAGACTCATGGATTCATTAAAGTTCAAGAGAAGCCTTTGAGTCAGGGGTAGGATAACTGGACACTGACCTAGGTTACTTTAAAAGGAGGACAAAGGTCTATGACTAAGGATGTGAAGGAAACCAAGTATCTAGGAGCAGCCAGCTGAATAATTCTGAGACACTCAGTGATGACCTTGAATGAAAGCTATGAGGATGAACAGAAAGGAGTTACTGAAAATGAGAATGTGAAAGCAGATTGGACAGAGGACTCATAGACAGTGGTAGAGCAAACATGGCAGCTATGTGGTGACATGACTGTTGGAGAAATCATTCAGGGTAAGGAGGGAGCTTGACTGCCAAAAGGCAAAGCAAAACCAAGAGACATCCTCTAGTGAGATTATCGTGAATCTGAACCAGTTTCTGGGAGAGAGAGAGAGGTCAGAAATGGATACCAAGAGCTACCAGGAGAGAGGAGACGTTAAGGAAATTTCCACTGTACGTATCTAAACTTGGTCCAGGAATCTGAAGTTGAAAGAGAAGAGAGGGAACCGAGATTTGTAGACAAAAATGAGGCCAGCATCAGTTTCTTGAAAACTGAGTCATTTAGGAACTGTTTATAAAACTCCCAGAATAATCTTCCTAAAACAGAGGTGTAATCACATCATTCGAATGCTCAAAAAATCTTTGGTGGTCCCTCATTACTTCTACAATAAAACATCTAAAACTTGTCAGGATCTATCACTTGTCTCCTTTTACATAGTTCACATTACTTACTCCCTGTTACATATAGTATCTTATAATAAAACTGGCCTACTTTTGATTTGATGGACTTAGCTTTCCATCTCTTGACTCCCCACATTTTACACAGGATTACTGAGATAAATAGGGGTTGTAGCAGATAGGATGCTGGGACTGAGGTTTCAATTTTGGCTGCAGACACTTACAAGCTATGTAATTCTGGGCACGTCACTTAACCCTGTTTGCCTTAGCTCCTCTGTCAAATGAGCTGGAGAAGGAAATAGCAAACCCTCCAGTATCTCTGCCAGGAAAACCCCAAATGGAGCTACAAAGAGTTAGACTTACCTGAAAAAGACTGAAAAACAACAAGCATCCTACTGAGAATGAACTCTGTCTTTACCCCTTCTTCTTAAAACTCTTAGCATCCTTCAAGCCCCAGCTCAGGTGCCCAGTTACTCACGCTTGGCTCCCTCAAGTTATTTTGTATATACTTCAGATCAAGTCTACAAGCATTTATTAAGCACCTACTATGTGCCAGGCACGAAGAGTCGGATGTATCTGGAACAACTCAACTGTAACAGTAACAACATGTGCCAAGCATTGTGGTGAGTACTTGGGATATGAAAAAAGGCATAACAGAAAACAAAATAAACAAAAAAGTCCCTGCTCCCAAGTTGTTCACAGTCTAATGGGGGAGGCAACATACAAACAACTGTGTACAAAGATACAAACAGGATAAATTGAAGGTAACCCCAGAGCAAAGGCCAGGACACTAAGGAGGCCAGCAATAACTTAAAGGAAGACAGAGAAGGTAGGAGATGAAGATGAGGGAAAAGAGAGAACCAGACATGGGAAGAGACAGTGAAAATACCTGCAGTCGAGTATATGAGGAACAGTAAGAAGGCCAAGGTCACTGGATCACAGATTACTAGGTAGGGAGTAAGGTGTAAGACTGGATAGGTAGAGGGAATGACTCACTTAATGGTTTCTACTGGTTCTCTCAATAGAATATAAGGGATCATTTGTTGGTTTTTGCATTTGTATCCTTGGCAACTAACATAACACATTACATATAGCATGCATATGACATATGTTTGATGACTTGATGTCTTTCAAATTGAATTCTGGCTCTGCTACTCATTACCCAATCCATAACAGCAAGCTGAATATTCAATTTCTCTATCTGCCCAATATAGAAAATACCATCAACTCATGCCTTATCATTTCATGTAATACCATATGCATTAAATGAGCCAAAGGAGGCAGCATTTCATTAGTACATGGAACTACCAACATAGAAACTCCCTTCATCAGCAGACAGCAGAACTCATATATGAATCAGTAGTTAAGTCCTAAGGAAGTGAATGCAGCATTTACAAGTTCAGCGACTTGAATAAGGCTGCAAAACTACAAAACATCAGAGGTAGAATTTGAACTTGGCTTTGTAACCCCTAGCCCTGCTCTCTAACCACTATGATATGATTTCCCCAATTAGGGAGACAAAAAAGATTGTTTGGTATTATCAAATTACAGTATTATCATATTATATTGTTAATTAAAATAATCATAAATCAGATGTAACAAGTATCAGTAGATTCTATTCATGAAGTAAATGCCTACTGATTAACTGTTTCATTAATGGACTTGATGCCTTTTGCTTCTCTCCAGAAGCAGTTACATGGACCTGGAATCAGGTAAATCTGACCTCAGATACTTACTGTGTGACCCTAACAGGGGCAGGGAACCTGCGGCCTCGAGGCCACATGTGGCCTTCTAGGTCTTCAAGGGCAGTCCTTTGACTAAATACAAACTTGTAGAGTCAGTCAAAGGGTCACTCTTGAGGACCTAGAGGGCCACATGTGGTCTTGAGGGCACAGGTTCCCTGCGCCTGCAAATAATTTAACTTCTTTCTCCCTCAATTTCCTCATTTGTAAAATGGACATTAAAAAATCACGTAACTTCTAGGCTTATTATGAGGATCAAATAATACAATATTTATAAAGTACTTAGCATAACACCTAGCACATAGTAAGTGCTTAATAAAATGCTGCTTTCTTTCCTAATTTCTTTAATTTTGAAAGATCTATAACCTATAGGAAAAAAACTCCTCTGTTCTGCATTTAAACCCTCTACAATCTGGTTCCAATCTATTTTTCCCAACTGCACTGATTTCACATTATTTTCCTATGGAGTCACAGTTAAACTGGCTTCCTTACCATTCTCTAAACACAAAATTCCATCTTCCACGTTTGTGCTTCTCCACAGGCCTACAATGCCCTCTCTCCTCACCACTCTTTCTTGTAATTTCTATATCACCCTCCCAGTTCAGCTCAACTGTGACAGGCTACAGGAATTTTATACTGCCAGTGTTAATGTACCTCTCTTTCCCCCAATACTTTATTTTTACTTTGACTATAGATGGGTTAAATTAGTTGTATAAATATCATAATCTCTGCCTCTTACCCCCAACAACCACAGCAAGATTGTAAACTCTCTGAAAGCAGCAGAATCTGTTTTTTTTTCCTTTGTCTCTTTAGCACCTACCATAGTACCTTGCTCACAATAGATGTTTAATTTCTCTTTGATGAATGAACTAATGAATAAAATACTTTTTCCTAAAACTGAAAACTTCTGAGTTTGTTGTTATCACATCTGGCAAATTAAATATATAACAAAGACTTTGGTCCCCCAAAAAATATTAACTTTAGCTCTAAAGACTTTTAGAAATGTCTAAAAAAATCAATTTTCTGGAACTACAAAGAACTTTTCCTTGTAAATTCGTTATATTTAACAGTCTCTGATGCCTCCTAGTGGGAGTCATACATAGTTGCAGAAAAAACAATGACTAAAACCCTATTTTCATCAAACTGGAGAAAACTAAATGTTGTTTTAGTCATATTTTTCTAACACACTTAAAATTTCCTCATGAAAACATAAAAACAAAGAATCTCAAACTGAATATCCTGAAATTTATTGTAACATATTTTGCATGCAAAAGGGTATTTAATTTCACTACCTATAATTTTAAGTCTCTCCTACATTAAGCTGGAAAAGACAATGATTTATAAATCAATAGATCTTTAACTTCGAAGCTACAGACTATCAAAGGACCGTGTAGAGATCTTGGGATACGCGGGAAAAAAATACATGTTTATTTTCATCAAACTCTATATGAAGTTTTAAAATTTCCTCCAATGATGATTTTTAAAAAAAATGTAGAAATTAGATCCAGAGACTTCACCAAACTGTCAAAGGGCTCTGTCACCCAAAAATAGTTGAGGACTTCTGATTTATATCAAGGTTAGCTGAAGGTCATCATTCAGAATATACTTGTATTTCTCAAATGCTCAACTTTTTAAAATACAAATATACTAAGCATCTTTTGATGAAATTCTAACGGATGAGGTTTTTTTAAGAATAAAATTCAATTCATTTTTTATCAAAGTCAACAAGAAATTTAGAGTATTTCACATGCTCAGCCATACTGGTTAATACTTTTATCTGGGCAACTTGGAATGACATGGAGATGTTTCTGAGAAAAGCCCTAAAGAACAATCAGCAAACTAATAAAATATCCTTTGTTGAAACTTTAAACAAGCAAACCACTGATATTTTTATCTATAAGATTACACCCTGTTTGCAAACTATGAGGCACCAGGTTTTAAAAGAAATGAAAGAGACTGCAATTCACAGATATGTGTGAGTTTCACAAGTCTAGCATTCCATACTAGGAAATCAACATCAGTACTCATTGTTTTCCCTTGGAGAAACCAGGGATCAAGACCATATTCTTCTCTTAGACAAGGCAACATTAAACTTCCAAGGTTAAATATGAACAAGAATTTATGGCTTTGGCTAGTATTGTGAATGTCAGCTGACTCAAATGCATAAGGGTACATACATTAAGATTTGTCCATATAATGTAAGCTTCTTGAGGGCAAGGTCTGTCTTACTTATGTTTCTGTTTGTATAATGCCTAGCACATGACAAGAGTTTACTAAACGCTTACTGGATGGATCATTGCAAATATGCCCCTACAGCTGATGACAAATTTGACTTATGCATGGTATATAATGTATAGGTAAAGTCCAATCCCTCCATCTTATGCCCAGATCCTTCCAAACCCAGTTTCTGACCAAAATAATATAATTAAATGTACCCTTATATTAATTTATCATAGAACCATTTATGTAAGAGAAATGTGGCACCCTGCAACAAAGTCTAGGTCACAAGAATGTATGACATGGAATAAAGTTACTGGGGATGGTTTGATTGTTGTTTGAAGGTTAAAAAAAGTGAAAGAAAAACAACTGAAGTAGAAAGCTCAAGGAAATATATTGATTTTTGTAAGGGTAGCTATGAGTCAAAAATAAGTGAATGGAACTGAAAGAGGCAGAGTCAATAACATGCGAAAGTATGGAATTCCACATCTGTGGGTTTAGAGGAAATGACATGACAATGTGGTTTCAGTGGGTTGGAATTGAGATCTAATTTAGGGTCTGTCAACAGTTCTTTATGTTTCATTTCCTTCATTGTAATAAAAATAATTGCGGGCATTTCTATAGGCTAGACACTTGCAGTGAACTATGAATACAATTGTTCACGTGATCCTCAAAACACATTAAGTAGATACAACAAGGATATAGCAAGTATATACTTTGTTCCAGGCCACTAGATGCTAGAAATATAAAGAAAAAGAGACAGAAACAGAAGACAGCCAGAGAAGGGAGATGGAGGGAGAGGGAAAGGGAAGAATAGAAAAGGAAGACATAGAGAAAGAAAGGAAGTCAGGCAGGAGAGAAGGAATGGGAAAAAGAAAAGGAAGGAAGGAAGGAAGGAAGGAAGGAAGGAAGGAAGGGAGGGAGGGAGGGAGCATTTCCAAATTTCTGCCCTCAAATGGGTTTACATAATAATGAATGAATGAATGAACCTAAAATAAGTATGCCATTACAAGTAGTTTCTCCTATATTACTCTGAAATATATCAAGGACACAGTAAATATGAATGTATTACTGGGCACAATTATGATGGAAGTGGAGTGTATTTTTTAAGAGAAGAAATTTCCAATTTATTTTAGGTTAAAATTTAGAAGCCAAATAGTTTGTTTGCACAGCTGTGGTGGATAATGCCCTTATCTGGGAAAATGGGAATGACAGAAGGATGTTTCAGAATAAAGACCTAAAGAACAATGAGCAAATTAATAAATTATCTCTTGTTGACACTTCAGACAAATAAGCTAACTGTTCATTTGCAGATGGGAAACTGATGCATATGGGAGCCCATACAACTCGCAAGTGTTTCTGAAACCTGTAGGATGACCCAGGCACTGCTTTAGGGGATAGAGATCTGTGTACAAGGAATGACATAATCCTCCTCCTAACCGATTGGCTAGACCCTGGCCACAAAGTCAGAGGGGTTGAGAGATTTACCCAAAGTTACAGTAGGAATGACAAAGCTAACATGCAAACTTCGGGTTTCTTTCACTCCAAATCTAGCACTCTTCATTAAATATAGTATCACTATGTTCTAAAACCAAGAGGGTCCTTCATTGCTGAAGAGTCTGGAATTATTACATATTAACTATGGAAATGGAACTTTGAATTCATGATCATGACAGTCCAAGGCAAGGATTTCCATCTGTGCCCTGTATCTTCATCCATAATATATTTTTTTCTCTCATTCCTTGTCTCTTTTAAAAATACGCTCTTTAAAAACGACAACAAACCCAATAACATGTTTGAGGCCAAGTAAAAGAGCTCAACTAAGTGAGTGTTTCCTTGGAAGGCTGGTCCAGGGTTATCTCTGAAAAACAGGACTTCTGTAACAGTCGGTAGCCGTAATGAAAACCAGAAATACTTTTCTTAAGGGTCGAAATGTTCTAGATGACTAAAGCAAGAGGCAAAAACTATGAGTCCAGACTGGTATATGTCAGAAATATCTTGGGCAAGGAATTTATTTTAAAAAACTGTTTCCACTGTATACCTCTAAGTATGCTGGATTATTCCTTCACAAATTTGGTACATGGATTCAAACGAATAAGCAGCAACATGGGAAAAGGAGTGAAATGAGCATCTGTACAGATCCATGTTGATATTTCATTTACATAAAAGGTCATTGAGAATCAGTTTAAAAAATGAGAAGGCAGAGGAAAGAAAAGAAGCAAAATGGGAACTATCTTTCTGAAGAAGAGGGTCTTTGTACTTTAGAAAGAGATTTTTCTATCAGTAGACACTAAAGGTCTAACAGGAATTATTATTCGAAAATGATACTCTTGGGATGATTTATGTAAGGAGATCAATATTTTGAATCAAATTAGTTTTCCAGAAAGAAGTAAACACACGTAGCAGAAAGTGCAGGGAGAATTGAGAAATATCTGTATTACAAGTGGCCAGTCAATCTCTCATGAAATAAAAGCCAACTTACATTGCTGAACATTTTGCTGGTTTTCAAAGCATGGTCTAAAAATAGGCTTGGGAGACATGAAACTGGATCATGCATCATCTGAGCGTCTTTCTTGTACTGCACCTGTAAAATAATGTAGAACAAAATGCAATCCAGCAAAAGACACACAGTAAGCTTCTATTTTAAAAGCAAAACATGACAATTCTGTTGGCAAGGGGCCTGATTAATTCCCTATGACCACTAGGTGGTGCTCATTCACTTCTGAACAAGTAGAAAATTCAATTACCCAATCATTTCCATTTTCAGATGTTGGAAAATGTTTTGATAGGCACTCCAATTGTTCATAAAAACAAGGCAGCAAAGTTAATTGAGTCACATTTTTTTTAAAGAAATCATTGCTTTTCAAAATCAAAAAAAGAATAAAATGCATAACTTTATTCCTCCAAACCAATTCTTTGGTGTTTGATTTATGATTTGAGAACATTATATAATCTTCTACTTTTTGTTAAAAAAAATGTTATTTTTTTACAAAAATCAGTATTCTTTATAATTTTTTTCCCTTTACAGGATATTTCACGTTGACTGCTTAGGGAGAAGAGAGTAGAATCAACTCCAAGATCCTCAAAAAGCTGCCCTCGTTAGATCCTGTCTTTATTTACACTGTATTTTTATTTAATAACAACTGACAAAAATAACGACTTAAGAACAAAAAAGAAATGCGAGATTCCTAATTGCTAGAGAAGATAAAAACATCAGCTTCTAAACTACAAATATAAATTACATGAATATGTCCTTCCTATGTGATTATCCATGAAATCAAGATCCCCTAATTCCTGAAAGACTTGCTTGGAATTAAAGGTTTAAATGATTTAACAAAATATTACTCAACAATTTTAAGATTTTTTTCAATAAAACACATGTTCAGGTACAGGAAAATGCATGCTTTTTTCTAATTATGGGGCATAGTTAGGAACATGAAGCAAAAGAAAAGTCTAAAAGTATGTATTTTAGGAGGAAAATGATTTCTAATTATAAAAATAATTTTAAATCATTTTTTTAAATCAAAGACACTGAGGACTCAGTTTGTAGACTACAGAGTGAAGGATTATCAATTACATGGAAAATTTATATTTTACCCCTCTTTTTTTAGCAAGATTTTGGATACATTCCTGAAAAAGTTGTATCTCAACGTATTTAATTTTATTGTATTTTCACACTGACTTACATTATTATTTTAAAGAACATAAAGAGCCTATCCATTTGTGACACTCAGTCATTCTTTTTTGCTTATGAAAACCAATAGTTACAAACGCAGAATGCAGGTTTCTTTTCTTTCCCCTATAATAAAGATGTTTAATGAATAGAAAGCTGGCCTCAGTCAGAGACCTGCCTCTGATGGAGCCTAGCTATATGACAATGCATGAGTCATTTAACCCCTCAACATCCCCAAGCAACTCTTTAAGTGTATAAGCTACAAATTAGGTATTGATCTTCATCAGTGGATGGAGTTTCCACATTCAGAGTTCCCTACATAGATGAAACCATGATCCTGGAAAAAGAAAGGGGATGAGGAAAGGGAAAATGTATATGAATTTGGGAATATGTATATAGAGAAAAATATATACATACTTGTGTTTATATACATATGCAAATAAATGATGAACAAAATCACATTTGTTTGTTCTTTTTTCCCTCTAAAATATCATTTAAAAATTACTGCACATAAACCTTTTCAACGAAAAAAAAATTGTCAATTGATCCTTAATGCTGAATAGAGCAGTAACATAGGACACTTTTTTGGGCTGTTTTTTATTTCTTGTTGTTTCCTCAGATGTTTCTGGTCACACACCCTCTATAGATTTCAGGGTAATAAAAATAAATAAATGAACTTACATCACTTGCAAGGGCAGCTGCAAACTGGCTTTGCCTAAAAGAAGCACTTTCGAGAGGATTATACTGGTGTCTCTTATCCTTCATTTCATTATCAAATTTTTCTCTGTATTTAACCTGTGATCAAAAAGAAAACAAGAATAAAGCATTTACCTTCACCCTGTAAGAGTATGACAGGTTGGTAAAGAATATGGTAGCAATACATTTGGATCAAGAGATATACAGTAGCTTGCATCCTTGTCAGCAGTCAGTTACAAAGCCGTGTGCACAGCCAGGCTGACATTTCCCAGGAAATGTTTGTCTTTCTGCATTACCAATATGACATAATGATGTGTATACAACACACGTTTCTTTAAGCTCCTAGATGCTACCAGTTGTACAAAGGTCAATGAAGATATCCCTGTGTAATTTAATTCATATAAAAACAGTGAAGTACATGGCAGTTTTAAAAGGTGGTCATCCACTGTTTCTAATGTCCCTTAACACCTTGACATGTGCTCTTCTGCCATCAAGTGTGGGGTTAAATAAATTAGCTGCAGTTAATAACTCCACATCCAAATTCTTGACAAATTGTTTGCCTGTGACTGTGGACCTTTATTGTTGCAGCTGTACATATAAGGCTGAGATTTCTACTATTTAACCCAAGTTATTTATTTTGGAGCTACTAAGTGGAATTACAAAGAGCCCAAAGGGCAATGGAGAGACTTCAGTGGATTGTAACATATTACCAAGATGACTTGGAAACAAGAAGTGACATGAAAGGCATGGCTAGAGATGGGATGCTCATGTAGCAGAAATTAATCAAGATAGATGGATAGCCCCAGTGGTACATGGGAAACCCCTGAGAAGATAAAAACATAAGAGGAGGGCCTCTAAGGAAGACCTATGAAAAGTCACGCACAAGAACAGCCCATGTTACTACAGGAAGAAACTGATTGTTTCCAATCACTGTAATGGAGGTTCC
>JAQQSK010006177.1:0-14560 GCA_028658325.1 Potorous gilbertii
AGAGGCTAGGGCCAGAGAAAGAACTTTTGATTAAGTTCCCACCTAGAGGGTAGTACAAAATTTAATGAGAGAAATGGAGGGTAGAAAAAGAGCAATCAAGCTCTGACCCATATCTTTCACCATTAATCCCAAATGGCTTTATGATCCTTAGGAATATTTTATAAATTATGTTTAGAGAAATTTGTCTGCTTAGGTTTGCTGCTCTTGAATCCGCAACAGGATATTTGATAAACAAGATCACTCTTTGGCTACTTTGCTCTATTTCCCAACTATTTAATGATTCTCGACTTTCTCCAAGTGCTGAAAACCTAACTCAATACATTGTCCCAATAGGGGTTTGTCTTTTTAAAGTTACTAAAAAAAGACTTACTTTATGGTTCCTTCTTGTTACACTCCTGTTTATGAATCCCATAACACAGTGCCTTTTGTTGGACAATAGCATTGTATGGTTGACTTATATTCAGCTTGGACTCTTCCAGATTCCTTTTGCAATTTTATATTGAATGTTTATAAAGTCAACTAATGTCAACACTATCTTGAATTGCTGTGGGGCTTGTTTGCCTTTCCTGAGTCAGCTACTCTGAAATGCTGCCTATCAGGCTGGCTATGTGGGCTATTGCTTAGTTCTTTTAGATTTCAAAATCGTGTTTTAAAATATCAGTTTATTTAAAGGTTAATTCAACCAAAACATTTTGTCTTTGTCATCCAGTCAATTAACAATTGCCTATCCCTAGTTCTTGTCATTATGGGATACATAGGTACAAAACATGGCTCTTGTCCAGAGAGAGCTTATGATTTCCAGTGGATGGATATACTATACACCCATCTTTTTAAACTAAAAAAAAATTAATTTGTTTTCAGTTTTTAACAAGTTTTAAATTTTCTCCTCCTCCTTCTCCCTCCGTCCCTGAGATGGCATGCTTATATGGGTTCTACATATACATTCTTATTAAACACATTTTTCACATTAATTATGTTGCATAGAAGATTTAAAACAAATGGGAGAAACCATGAGAAAAACCAAAACAAAATATAACACAAGAGAAAATAGTCTGCTTCATTCTGCATTTTTATTTCATAGTTCTTTCTCTGAATGTAGATGGAATTTTGCATCAAGTCCTTTGGGGATGTTTTAGGTCCTTCCATTGCTGTGAAGAGCTAAGTATATTAGAAACAGTCCTCATACACTGTGGCTGTTACTGCATATAATGTTATATGCTCTTATACAAAAAAATGGCCACACTGTTTCAATATATTTGAACTTTTCTTCGAAGATTAATGTATTTATAGAAATCCATACATCCTGTGATGACTGGTCTGACCTCTGACAACTCTTGTGTGAGAAGGTTGACCAACAGATATAAAGTAAGTTATTTCCATGAAAATTAAATCTATGACCTTTTTTTCCCTCAAAAATACCTTTTTAAAGTGACTAGGATAGGTATAATTTTTGAAATTTTTAAAGGTGTAAACTTAGTCAATTCCAGGGTTAGGAAAGTTAGTTGTATGTATCTCTATGTTGACAGCAAGCCATCTATGCTTAACATGCAAACTGCAAAGTTATTTACTCACCAGAAGAAAAGCTAACTGACAGCTCTTTAGGAGTTCAATATAGAAAAAATGTATGTCTTATTAACACTTGGTTAAAGTTTTATCATCTATTTTTCCAGCCTTGATTTTGTTGGTATACAAAATTCCCAGTGATGAATCTTCCTCCCTCAAGGAAGACTAATAGTCTCTTGCAACTTAAACTTTGTGACTTTAAAGTGCCTGAGGAACTAACAAGTCTACTGACTTGCTCACGATCATATAGCTAGTATGTGTCCAAAGTATAACCTGAATCCAAACCTGAATAACTCCAAGGTCAGCCATTTACCTACTGTCTGTTTCTAAGCTTGACTCAGAGAATCAAAATAAAAATAAAATCAAGTTAATTATTTCCTACTTCAAACTATGTTGTGAGGATAGTAAAGAGGGGTTTATTTCATGATGCCAGAAATGGAAGGTTATTTTAAAAAAAGTATCATTATATGTTAAGTATCTCCATATGGTGTGGAAATATAAAAAATATATCCATGCATCAAGGAATTTGGGGACGGAAATAAGGATCAATTTGGGAACATAGGAAGGGGATAAGGCAAAGAACCTAACCTTTGCTGAGACAGAAAAGGAATGACTAGGAAAACATTTAGAAGGAGTATCGCCGAATATCACTATATTGAGTAATGGCAGACATATTCTGGCACTTCCAGCAGCTCCTTAAAATATGCCCTCAGAACTCATATAAAAGATTCTAACAGAGTCTGTGAGTCAGGATACTGAACTTTGGATGCTACAAAGGAATCTACTGCTAGAATATGGCAAGGCACAAAGAAAAAGTGGTTTAATTCTATTAAAAAAACCCACAAATGACATGATTAGTATATTAGGTGAGATTTGAGTAGTGAAGTGATGTGTTACTTTGGCTCAGTCCAAGAAATGATATCATATGTGAGTTGGAAGAAGTCTTAAAAAATGAAAATAATGCATTGATTGTTGAAGGGAGAAAATTTCACATGTGGGGAGTGAAATTTTACATTACATTACATTAAGAACACATGAGCAAATTGAGGAAGGAGAGAGTTGTGTATATTCTCTTGGCTAAAACAGAGGACTAGGTTGAAACATGAGAGACAGAGTTATAGATGAATTGACAATCAACAAATGTATTAGCAATCACCTACTGTGTGCAGATTACTATTTATTTGTGAAGACATACAAACAGATAAATATTTAATGTTTCATGATAATTGAATTGAATCACCACCAAAGTGCAATATGAAGTCAAAAGGAGAAGGTCATTTTCAATTATAAAGTTTTATGAATAAAACCACATTTTAGCTTGACTTTAAGCAGTGGCTAGGGACCTAAGAGCAGAAAAAAAAGAAAGAGAATGCATTTCAAATACAGGGGAAAAAACATTTTCAAAGTTAAAGAAAATCATGGTATATTCTGAGTGAAATGAGTAGAACTTAGTTGGAGCATTTATTATACATGAGATAAAGCTAGAAAAGAAGGATGGCATATGGTCTGGAGACTATCCTAAAACTCACTCAAATTGATGTTAAATCCCTAGAGTATAGCATTAACCCTGAGGGAATTCAAATCTTTTCTAATGGCATGAAGCTCACAAATTCTCACAATGGGCTTCCTACTCTGATTATCAGTTTATACTACTTATTGTCATACTTGCTTTTTAGAGAGTATTTACAATAGTTAGCACAGATATCCTCCTGAATGTGTTAGATCATGTAGTCTCCCACTAGTATGTTACATATTCTGTGAGAAAGTGGGCTCACTTTAGAGAATATATTTAGCAAGAAGGTAACTTATAGCTCCTTAAGACCTTCTGCTACAGTCTCAAAGACATTTCTCTTAAGTATAATAGACCTCTCTGTTGGACTTTACTTGAATCTGTGTCCTGTCCATATTCAGCTTAATTGGTCCCTGGGCAAGCCTCTTAACTCATTTAAGATTACAGTGTCCTCCTGCAATTAAATTGGGAGTGAGAGATACTCTCTTCCCTTTCCCCAAGCAATTCTTTATCTAGGGAGGTTTTCTTGACTCTTTGCTATCAAATTCCTGATTACAACTGTCTTGATCATTTTGTATTAACTCCAGAAGGCAAGACCAAGTTCTTCAGCCAATCCATATTTTTTGTTCTGTTGTGCTTTAGTCCTGTATCTCACTTGGGGTTTCTTGGCAAAGACACTGAAGTGGTTTACCATTTCCTTCTCCAGTTCATTTTAAATATGAGGAAACTGAAGCAAACAGGGTTGTGACTTGCCCAAGGTCACAAAGCTAGTAAGTATCTGAGGTCAGATTTGAATTCATGAAGATGAGTCTTCCTGATTCAGGTTCAGCACTCTATCCCTTGTGCCACCCAGCTGCCCTCAATCCAAATAGACTTTGTGCTAAACTTAGAAAGGTAACAGGACTTTCACTTTCCTATTGAATAATATGATAAATTCTTACCTGAAAAATGTATCTGAATATTGCATCTTACCCCTTTAGGTGAAGTGGGATGATTTGTTTGATTTACTTCAATTGACCTCTACCTTTACACAATGGCTTGCATATAGTCTTGGATATCAAATAATGGCAAGGAAAACTTACTTTGTAAACATCAGAGAGTCATTTAATTTTTTTTGTGTGTGCAGAGAAATGGATAGATTACTCAGGGGAACCAGGTCAGATACTTGTTCCTCATGTTCAAGATGTCTACCTGACCATATCCAGACTCTAACCTATGGGTGAATGAAGTTGTACAAAGCGGGCTGGAGATAGCAGAGTCAGGACATAAACAGACGTTTAAATAATTGAAGTGAGGAAAATAGCTTGCAATCAGCGGCATATGTGTCAGAGTCCTGCTCCTAAAAGGAGGGACCCGCTGCAGTGTGAGGAGATCTCAATATTCATAACAATGTGACGGCTTGCTTCATAGCAGGACTTCTTGACTGGAATGTGGTACTATAGGTGTTTGTTCAAGATCCTGGTGGGGAACAATTCTGGGATTTTACTGTGGCTGAGATCAATCGCAGGTTGAGCACAAAGGACTGTTATGCCAGGGCACATCCTGCTTGTTGGACTTTAGCTCTGGAAAACAAGTGTTTCCTAATAGCTTCACAAAGAAAACATGATTCAATGTGAAGGAATGACTATGCTTTTTCTGCCTCCCTAAGGTCTTTCCTTCCCCCCTCTCCCCAATTGAATAAATTAGATTTTCCTTTAAAGTTGGCCTTTTGACAATGTTATTTCAAGTCAAGTCAACAAGCATTTATGTGCCTACTATGTGCTAGGCATTGAGATAAGCACTAGAAATACAAGGAAAGGCAAAACATGGTCTCTACTTCCAGTGGGGAAGACTACACAAAACAACTACATATAAATAAAATATATGGGATAAATTGGAGATAATTCAAGAGGTAAAGCAGTAGCATTAAGAAGGTATAGGAAACATTTCTTACAGAAGGTAGGGTTTTATTTGGGACTTGAATAAGGCCAAAGAGCCAGGAGGGAGTTAAGAAATGAGAATTAAGACATTCTGGAGGTGGAGGCAAGCCATCAGAGTAAAGACAAGGATTCACCTGAACTCTGACCCAAACACATCTAAATACATTTAGAAATGACTCTAAACAAATTCTAGAGCAGCATAACCCACAAAAAAGAGCGAGAAAAAAATTCCAGCATAAGAAAACTTGGAAGGTTGGCAGGAAAGTCCATTGAGCCAGAATGAGAGAGGAGTGCATTTGGTTCAGGCCATACTAGTGACCCCAGAAAAGCCAGAATATGCCTTGGGAGTGATTGAATCGTCAGCAGCAGAAACTGCTTTTGGAACTCTCAGTCCAAAGAGAGTAATGCGGTAGAACAACAGGTCAGAAGTAGATTATAGCAGTCTTTTTGCTGGCACTGAGGCAGGACTATGTTGCTTTCCCCATACTCAGATTTGAGTCCCAGGTGACAGTTCCAGGGTGAGGAGAACTAACATAGAAGAGCTTGCAGTCAGAGTGGAGGGGAGATCCTCCTCATATTTCCAGGGCATGAAAGAGTCCTTGTGGTTTCTCATGGACTAGAACACATGCCAGGAGAATAATAAACACCTCTCCTTAGATCATACCACTCTGGGAGGACTGAAAATTTACAGGTCTCTAGAAATATCTCTGAAAACAACTGCACAAACCCCCCAAAACTCGGGACAGTGTGCCCTCCACCCTGGGAGCAGAGCCTTACTTTGACAAAGACTTAAAATTCAACTAAAAAACTGAGAAAATGACATAACAACAACAACAACCCTGTGACTATGGTGACAAGGAAGATCAAAACACACACTCAAAAGAAGACAAAGTCAAAGCTCCTATGTCCAAAAAATGTGAATTGGTCTCAGGTCATGGAAGAGCTCGAAAAGGATTTTGAAAATCAGTTAAGAGAGGTAGAGAAAAAATTGGGAAGAAAAATGAGAACTATGCAAGAAAATCAGGAAAAATGAATCGACAGCTTAATAAAGGAGACAAAAATGATACTGAAAAACAACTTTAAAACCAGACTAGGCCAAATGATAAAGAGAGGTCCAAAAAGCCAATGAGGAAAAGAATGTCTTAGAAAAATGGAATTGGCCACATAGAAAAGAAGGTCTGAAAGCTCACAGAAGAAAATAATACCTTAAAAGTTAGAATGGAGAACTTCAGAAAATCCTGGACTTAATGTGGATTGATACTGAGTGAAATGAGCAGAACCAGGAGAATATTGTTCACAGAAACAGCCAGAGAGTGTAATGACTGATTTTGATAGACTTAGCCCTTCTCTGAAAGGCAAAGACTTAAAACAATTCCAAAGGACTCCTGATAGAAAATGCCATCTTCTTCTAGAGAAAGGGCTATAGAGTTGGAATGCAGAGTGAAGAAGAAGTTGCTTCTCTTTCATGGTTTCTTCACTTCATTATAATTCTTCTGTGCAACATGATTAAGGTGAAAAAATAAATAAAATTGAACAAATGGAAGCTAATGACTCTATGAGAACTCAAGAAATTATAAAACAGAACAAAGGAATGAGAAAATAAAAGACAATGTGAAATACCACATTGAAAAAACAACTGATCTATAAAAGAAATCCAGGAAAAATCACTTAAAAATTATTGGACTACATGAAAGCTATGATCTAAAAAAGTGACCTAGAGGTCACTTTTCAAGAAATTATCAAAGAAAACTACTCTGATATTCTAGAACAAGAATGTAAAAGAGATATTGAAAGAATGCAATGATTGCTTCCTTAAAGGGATCCCAAAATGAAAACTGCCAGGAATATTATAGTGAAATTCCAGAGTTCCTAAGTCAAGGAGAAACTATTGCAAGCAGGCCAAAAGAAATAATTTAAGTATGATGGAACCAAGTTACAATAACCTGATTAATCAGGTTCTACATGAAAGGATGGCAGGATATGACTATGATATTCTGGAGAGCAAAGGAACTAGAATTACAACCAAGAGTCACCTAATCAACAAAAGGGAGTATATAATCCTTCAGAGGGAAAATGGACATTCAGGCATTCTTGATGAAATGACAAGAGCTGAACAGAAAACTTGACTTTCAAATACTAGACTCAAGAGAATCATAAAAAAGGTAAACAGAAAAAGGAAATCGTAAGAAGTGAATAAATTTCAACTATTTACTTCTTACTTGAGAAGATGATATTTTTAAATTTATAAGACCTTTCTCATCATTAGGGTAGTTAGAAGGAGTATAGGTAGACAGAGGGCCAGTTGTGAGTTGAATATGAAGGGATGATATCTAAAAATAAAATTAAGGTGTGAGAGAGGAATGTAATGGGGGAAAGAGAAAGGAAGAAGTTGAATATGGGTAAACTATCTCACATAAATGGTAAGAAAAAATTTTTGCAGTGGAGGGTGAGGTGGGAGGTGAGGGGGAATGAATGAACCTTATGCTCATCAGAATTGGCTAAAAGAGGAAATAACACATACAAGAAACCTATCTTACCCTATGGGAAATGAGGGGAAGGGAATAAGAGAAAGGACGTGAAAGAAGGGAGGGCAGATTAAGGTAGAGGGTAGTCAGAAGCAAAATACTTTTGAGGAGGGACAGGGTGAAAAGAGAGAAAATAGAATAAACAGGAGTGGGTGGGATAGGATAAAAAGAAATACAGTTAGCAACAGTAAGTGTGAAAAGAAATTGAAGCAAGTTTCTCTGGTAAAGGCCTCATTTCTCAAGCATATAGAGAACTGAATAAAATTTATAAAAAGAGGAGATATTTCCCAATTGATAAATGATCAAAAGATATGATCAGTTTTTAGAAGATGTAATCACAGCTACCTATACCCACATGAAAAAGAAGGCTCTCACTATTGTTTGAAGAAATGTAAATTAAAATAATTCTGAAGTATTACCTCATATCTATTATATTGAGTAATAGGATAGCAAAGAAAAATGCTAAATCTTGGAGGGGGTTTGGGAAAAATCAGACACTAATGCACTGCTGGTGAAGTTGTGAATTGATTCAGCATTCTGTAGAGGAATTTGGAACTATGTCTAAACAGCTACAAAACCATGCATAGCCTTTGACATAGCAATACCACTGCTAGGTGTATATCCCAAAAAAGATAAAAAACAATCATGAAAAGGATATACATATAAATCTTTTATACACATACACACACAATATTTATAACACCTCTTTTCTGGGGGTAAAGAATTAGAAGTTGAGGGGATGCCCATCTACTGGGGAATGACGGAACAAGTGTTCGTATGTATTTATGATGGAATATTATTGTACTATAAGACATGGTGAGTAGTATGTTTTCAGAAAAATCTGGAAAGACTTGCATGAGCTGATGCAAAGTGAAATGAACTGCATACAAAGTAATAGCAATATTGTAAGATGATCAGCCATGAATGACTTAGCTCTTCTCAGCTATACAATAATACAAGCTACCTCTGAAGGACTCATAATGAAAACTGCTATCCATCTCCAGAGAAAGAACTGATGGTGTATGAATACAGATTGAAACATACTTTATTTTTCTTGATTTGCTTCTTGTCTATGTTTTCTTTCATACTATGGTTATTATGAATATGCCTTGCATGACCACATATGTATAACATAAATGGAATTACTTGCCTTCTCAGTGGGGAGGGCTGAGTGGGAGGGAGGAAGAGAATTTGAAACTTCAGGTTTTAAAATGAATGTTAAAGATTGCTTTTACATTAACTGGAGAAGATAAAAGACTAAATAGAAACTAACAAAAAAGAAATGAGAATTAATAAATATCTTAACTGTTAAATTCTTTCACTACGTATTTGCTAATGCATTAAATCCATTTAATGTAGAACACACTTCTTTCACAATTAAACATAAAAACATATAATAAACAATATATAATAAGATATAAATATAAAATGCAAATGCAAAGGTATAGAGTCACAAAATTTCAAAACTCAGAAGGATCTCGTGGGTCATGTAATGTAACCCTCTGTCTTTAATATTCCTATGCCCTATAATGAATGTGACATCTTTAAAAAAATTTTTTTTCTGGTGTTATTTTTAAAAAGTTGTAAATCTTTATAGAATTGATCATCTTTGGCCTTTATGGCATCAGTGGTTAGAGAACAGATTTGCAATCCTGTGATGCTGAACAATTTGCCTTGGATTCAAACATATCATTCTGTCATTTTTGAGATCATACCCAAGTTTTGCCTTTTTCATCTTTTATATTGACTCTGAGGGCTACTTCATTTTCTCCATAGGATTCTAACCCACAAAGTATATGTAGTGATCACCTAAATTAAATTCATCCATTCTCATCTATTTAAGTTCACTGACACCTAAGATGTTGATGTTTAATCTTTTCATCTCCTGTTTGATCACATCAGATAGATATTTTTCATAGATCTTACATTCCAGGTCCCTATGCAACACTGATTCTTTTATCACCAGACATATCCACAGCTGAGTTTCCTTTTAGCTTTGATTCAGTTACTTTATTAGTACCGGAGCTACATGTAGTTGTTCTCTGCTAGTAGCACATTGAACACCTTCAGACCTGAGGGGCTTATCTTCTATTTTTGGGAGGCTCCGAAGAAAAATATGGGAGAGAAGAGTTATTAGACTGACTACCAAACTGAAAGTCTACAGAATTGCTATGCTGACCTCATTGTTGTATTCCTGTGAAACCTGGACAGTTTACCAGTGCCATGCCAGGAAACTGAATTACTTCCATTTGACCTGTCTTAGGAAGATTTTGAAGTTCACCTGGAAGGATAAGGTACCAGACGCTGAAGTCCTTGCTCAAGCTGAACTGCCAAGCATTCAAACTATGCTTCAGGGAGTGCAACTCTGATGGGCTTTCCACATTGTTCGAATGCATAATGTATGCTTGCCAGAAAGACTATTTTATGGAGAACTCACATGGCTCAGGTTTTCACATGGTGATTAGAAGCAATAATACAAGGAACACTCTTAAGGTCTCTTTCAAGAACTTTGAATTTGATTGGGAAACAATGGCACAAGACTGTTCAGCATGGTGTGCCTACTTTAGAAAGGGTGCTTTGCTCTATGAGCAAAGCAGAATTGAGACAGCACAAAGTAAACTAAGCATATGCAAATTTGGAGTGGACTATCTGTGCCCAATCTGTGGTAGAGCATTCTGAGCTCATATTGGTCGGATCAGCCATGGCCAGACACATTGAAACTTGAGTTTATCATGGTGATATCATTTTATTCCTCTTCAAGAATGAAGGACAACCACCACTGTTCATGAGATTTTCTTGGGAAAGATACTGGCGTGGTTTACCATTTCCTTCTCCAGTGGATCACCTTTTGACAGAACACTTTAATATGGCCTGTCCATCTTTGGTACCCCTGTATGGCACAGGTGCTGGTTCTATTGAAAAATGCAATCCTCTCTGCCACTACAAGACTGTGATCCCAAAGGGGACACATAGGAAGAAGCAACTAAATTTCTGATACTACAGCACCCATATGTCATGCAGGTATGTAATCTTATCATTTCTACCATGCTTGTCACCAGTCACTCTACTCCAGACCCTCTCACTGTGAAGCAAACTGTCTTTTATTAGATACATTAGTTACATGACATTGGATGTATAGATTTCCTCATTCTCAAGCAGTTATTGCTGAGCATTGCTCACTGGTTCCATGGTTTCTTATTTCCACTGCCGAGTGTGGATCCCCTGGTTTGATGCTGATATTTTATGTTTTCTATCCCATCTTATTATTTTAAATAGGATTTTGTACTATCTCCACTTTTCTGGGTTGTGCAACTACTCTTTATTTCCAGTTTCTGCCTTTATCTGGAGTCCAAAACTTAATCCAAAACTAAGTACAGGATAATAACATTTTCATTTGACTTGCTATACTCCTAGATTTCATGTATCTATGTGACAGGGAAGTAGGTAGGGTACTATCACTTTCTGTTCAGAACAGTGTGATCTATCATATTTCATTTTAACTACCAATGCTTCCTTTACTACAAACCTTTTAGAGGAAATAGCAGAAAGTTTAACATACCCCTTTAGGTCAGACTTCTTGCAACATAGAGAGTCACAACAAGCAAATTACTGCCTTTGAGCTTATTCCTATTTTTTTCAATTGTATTTCCTGTTTGCCAGTGACAAGAGTCTATAAGTAATTTTATTATAAAATTTCCTTTCATCTTCCTGTTGGATTTCCAATGCATGGGCTTTATTTGGTCAACAGTCACTGCATTCCTAACAAAGTGCAAAGACTTCTCAAGGTTTTCAGTTTCTACTTTTTTTTCACTCCCCAAATTCTTTCTCTTTCTCATTCAGATGGGTGGAAAGAGTAAAGTCCCAGAACAAAACTAAGTCTGGGATCATGATATTTTCTTCTGAGTATATATACTCTTGCTTTCTTGTGTCTATGTGATAACAGACTTTCTGGACTTTTACTTTATGTCTGAGTAGAGGTGAGGAAAGTCCCTCTAAAATAAAACATTCCTCAGGATCTATAGCAATGCAGCAAACATTCATTACAAAGGGGTAGTTTTCTCTCTTAGTTATAAGAAGAAACAGATGATGTAAGATTCAAAGATGTCAAATAACAGCTAAGTATGCATAAAATTCAGGCTGTCCTATTTGTCAGGGGAAAGAATGAGTCCTAGAGGAATCCCTATCTCAGGTAAAACAAAGAATTTCTTGAAAAAAATAGATGAAATGTTTTAAGGAGAAAACATAGAAGAAAGAGTAAATAAGAATCTTAGCTTGTGTTCAGAAGTTGGAAGCTAGAAGCAACATGGGATCTCAGACAGTGAAGTACAACAGAGGCCAATTATTTCAATCCTTACCTGAACCAAAATGCTCTCTACAACATTTCTGACAAGTGTTCATTCATTCAGTCTTTGTTTTTAGTCAGTCTTTGCTTAGAGGGTGCACATTTCCTCTCAAATCATGCAATCTCTTGTTGATATTGCTCAAATGTTAGAAAGTGTGGAAGAAAATTTTCTGCTTAGTATTTTAGTTGAAAACCTTCCAGAAAAAAAAATAATTCATACTAAACTAATTATAAACATTTCTACTTAGAGAGAGGCAAAAAACTGGACAATGTTATACCATACTTTTGAAAATCTTTCTAAAAGTATTTTTACTTATACTATGTAATATTGTCAGAGGAGAATGCTTCCTGTGCTGATCTGGATAGAGAATCCTGGAGTGTGTTGAAAATTGAACAGATCTTTGTCAAAAATATTTCAGTACAAGACATCATTTTGGCATTTGTAGTTAAAGAAAAACTATCAAAATCTCACTCAGCTAATCTAAAATCCTCAAACTAGGATACTGAGGAAAAGTACTTTTTAAAGATACTTCAAAGGTAGAGGAAAGTCTTTAGTCTGTTTCTATAGGAGTTTCTGTTTGAGTTAAGAGGAATTTCTCCTCACTGCAACTAGTATTAGTTCTTGATAGTTACATTTTTTGGAGACAAATGCAATTAGTCTAATTCCATGGCCAAATAATAGTCCTTCAAACTCTTGAAGAAAGCTGCCACTGATTCCCCATGACTCTCAATGCCCTATATCTTTTCATGAGCAGACTAAACATACTCAGTTTCTTCAAACTTTCTTCCAATTACATAGCCTTACTCTCCTGATCATATTTCAGCTTGTTTTCTTACCTACTGATCCCAATACTCCATATGTGATCTGCTCAGGACAGAATACATTGGAAATATATCCTATTTCGGGTCCCCATTCCTCTCTTAAAGTAACCTAGAATAGGAGAACTCACTGTTTACTCATTTGGGGCTTTCATTCCATTAAATATTGTAGATCTTTTTTTCAGAAGAGGTACCACTTAGACATCTCTCTTCCTTATTGTATTTTTTATAGCATACATCACAATATTCTATCTTATCAAAATATTTTGCAACCCCAACCCTGCTATATCATGCTCATAAATGTCACGTGGGCAATTTGTTGTATTTTTATACTCTTTGATAATTCAGTAAGCATGACATCTATACATTTATATGAGGCATTGATACAAATGTTAAAAGACAGAAAGATAATGGAGAAGACTTTGGAAATATCAAATAGAATCCTCTTTCTATATTGATATTGACCTATTATTTAGCTTCTGTAGTCAAATCACTTAGCCAGTACTATATCCACTTAACATTGCCATCATCTCATTCACATCTCTTCAATAATTTTTTTCCTCAGGACAACATGGGAAACTTTGTGAAATGATTTGCTCATATCTAGGTAAAGTATATCTATAGAATTACCTTACTATAACTCTGCTTTTACTCCTTTAAAAAAATAAAATTAAGACGGTATGACAGTTTTCTTGTTGAAGTCATGATAGTTCTTTGTGATCATCATTTCCTGTTTTGATATTTAATAATTATGCTTTCAATAGTACATTATGAAATTTTGCCAGAATTTGAAGTCACTTGTATATGTACTTTGTGGTTTCCAAGTTCACTGAAGCATTTTCTTTGTAGTTGCCACAATATTTCTTCTTTTGAATATCATGAGAACATTTGTCTTTTTTCCAATCATCTGACACCTATCTGATTCCTCATGATCTTTTAAAGATTTCTGATAGTGGCTCAGCAATCACATCTTAAATTTTCAGGTATATATTTTATCTTGATCTGTGGGTTTGAGGTTGTCAGGAATACTTTAATTTTCTCTTTTTATCTCCCTTCCTATTGAAACCCAATAAGGATTTCAACTCCCTACTAGACAATTTTGTTCTGTCCTTTCCAGTTAACTGACTAAAATATTCTCCTAGCAAGAGAAAATGAAAGTAAGTTAAGAAACAAATAGTTCTTTCTTCTTTGTATCATATAATCATATCCCACTTACCCTAGTAGTACTATTTATTCTTATATCTTTCCATTTTCTCTAGTATAAAAATGTCTCCTTTTAGACCTTAACTTCAGTCTTTAGCCTTATAAGTCTTATTGCCTTCTGAGTTTTATTACTCCTTTAACTGAAAAGGAAGTGAATAAGAGAAAAATTCCCATGTCTAACAGTCAGCGGACATATAGAATACCTGCATAATAAAAAGAAGAGTTATATTATAGACATATTTCCCCACTCATCCTCATTACATGCCCCTTTTTCCATAATTTGTATATTTCTGAAAAATTTATGTTGGTTGGTGATTTATCTATACATTTTAAAAAGTTACTTATTTTGTGTGTTTTCAAAATAAGAAACTTCTCATCCTTCCAGTGCTCACTTTACTCTGTAACATTTTAGGGCAACAGACCCTACCTATTATTTATCTGATCTTTGGAATTTTTTCTTTCTAAATTACAGAGTGAAGGCGAGTTTATGTAAGCTTTACTATTCACTTTCTACGTCATAAATTATATGATGTTGTGCTCATTTCATTCCAAAATTCCCATGATTTCCACCTTAGCAAACCAGTTTCACTTTGCTGTTAAGAATAAAATACAGAAGTAAGGCCTGTCTCCTTGCTTCCTCCACCTTTTGAAAGATGGTTTGTTAATTAAAGCAGGCCAA
>JAQQSK010006178.1:0-14559 GCA_028658325.1 Potorous gilbertii
GCAGTTTTCCTTGATACTTTCATGAAAGATGATGTCTAGACTCTTTTTTTGATCATGGCCATGGCTTTCAGGTAGTCCCATAATTTTTAAATTGTCTCTCCTGGATCTGTTTTCCAGGTGAGTTGTTTTTCCAATGAGGTATTTCACATTTTTCATTCTTTTGATTTTGTTTTGTGATTTCTTGGTTTCTCATAAAGTCATTAGCTTCCATCTGCTCCATTCTAATTTTTAAAGAACTGTTTTCTTCAGTGAGCTTTTGAAACTTCTTTTCTATTTGTCAGATTGTGCTTTTTAAAGCATTCTTCTCCTCATTGGCTTTTTGAACCTCTTTTCCCAATTGAGTTAGCCTGTTTTTTAAAGGTGTTATTTCTTCAGCATTTTTTGGGTCTCCTTTAGCAAGCTATTGACTCACTTTTTATGATTTTCTTGCATCTCTCTCATTTCTCTTCCTAATTTTCCCTTCACCTCTCTTACTTGATTTTCAAAATCATTTTTGAACTCTTTCATGGCCTGAGACCATTGAATGTTTATTTTGGATGTTTGGGATAAAGAAGCCTTGACTTTTATATCTTTCCCTGAAGGTAAGCATTTTTCTTCCTCATATGAAAGGATGGGAGAAGATACCTGTTCATCAAGAAAGTAAGTCTTATTATCCCCGCCATTTTTTTTGCATTCCCCCCCTTTTTTTTGCATTTTCCCAACAAGTTACTTGACTTTTGGGTTCTTTGTCAAGAGTAGGGTATACTCTGGGGACCTGTAAGATCTCAGTTCCTCCAAGGTGGCACAATCAAGCCAGGACACTGATCTGGGAGCAACCAGAAACTTTTGTGCCTAGAATCTGAGAGTAGAAGAATTTTCTTTCCACAATAGCCTCACCTCCAGTTCTACCATGCCAGCACTCAGGGCTGAGGTTCAGATCAGCTGCTCAATTCCCCAGGGGCTTTACGATGAGGCCTCCAACAATGGATGTTGGCTGCTGCCTGCTGTGGGAGCTGAAGCCACCCGCTGAGGCCTCTGTCACTGCTGTCTGGGACTGGAGTTATAGGGAGAACACTCCTCCCTTCTCGGCCATCTGAAAAAACCCTCTCACTGACCTTTGATGCCTGTGGGTTGAGGGATCTGCACTGCTGCTGCCATTGGGGATTCCTCCCTCAAGGCCTGCTCAGGTCCTCCTCTCTGTGTGTGACCAAGGCCAGCCTGGGCTCTGCTCCATTTCTGGTATGGCAGACCTTTTTTGTAGGACTTCTAGGTCACCCTTGACTAGAAGTCTCCTCCACTCCGTTGTTCTGTGGCTTCTGCTGCTCTAGAATTTGTTGAGAGTCATTCTTTACAGGTATTCTATGGGCTGTGGGGGAAGAGCTAGAGTATATGTGTCTTTCTTCCCTGCCATCTTGGCTCTCCCCCCTGGGAAAGTTTCTTAACCTCCATTTGTCTCAGTTTCTTCACCTGCAAAATGGGAATAAGACTGATAACCTCATAGGTTTGTGGTGAGGATCGCATGAGATAATTCTTGTGAAAGTGCTTAGCATAGTTCCTGGCACAGAGTAGGTGCTGTGCAAAGGCTTATTTCTTTCTCCCCTCCCCTTCTTATAATGTGATGCCCCAAAATGAATACAACACCCTGAAAGATGCTTTGAATAGTAGTTCCTTCTCTGTGAATGCTGTGCTTCTATTAGTGCAGTTTGAGATCACATCAGATTCATTGACAGCCAGTCATGTTATTGACTCATGTTAAGTTTGCATTATATGGTGAGTGTGAATGGACTGCAATAGGTAACAAATGAAGAACTAAGAGGAATCAGAGCAAGGGGCACCATCAAAGATCTTGAAAGAAAAATAATATGGACTAGTCCTATGGCAAGAATGAAGGATAACTTATAGACAGTCCATGTGCATGGGATATCAGGAGAAATTGATGAAGACCACCTAGTTCATTGGCAATCCCATGTCTTCCTTGGTGATCTAACAGAGGGCATGAGCGGGCCTCACAAATAAGATAGTAAGATTAGCTATGTTTTAATATGCATTATTGAAAGGAACATCCACATTGATAAGCTCATAAAACATTGGACTAAATTTCATTTTATTAGATTTTGCTCAACATGTTAGCATGTCTACATCTTTTTGGATCAAGACTTTGTCATTTGTAAATTGTTAAAGTATTTCACATAGTTCCAGGCTTTTGTCAATCAAAGATTATAATTTGATATCCTTGGTGCAGAGAGGTTCTACATATGGCAGCTCTTCAGATTAGACAGCCTGAATGTTTGGCTCCTAAGCAAGATTGGGTGATCAGAGAGAATCATTCTGTCAGTTTCTATAAGCACATAACCTGGAGAAGAGCTGAGCTCTCCTTCTAGTTTGGAAGCAGAACCTAATCCAGGAGACAGAGAAATGCCTACAGTGGAAAATGCAGCAAAACTGTCAAGAATGAGCTGTTATTGCTTTCTCAATTTGCCAGTTTGCCACAGGGAAGTTTAGAGGAATTTGTAGAATCCATTTAGGGTTAGGGTTCTTTGTCTTTGTATTATCAGGACCTAGCATAACATGTAGCAGTAGGCACCCAGAATAATAGGATCATAGATTTAACAACAGTAAGAAGCATTTACTGAGGAAAAGGAAGAGAAAAACTATGTGTCAGGCACTGTGCTAGGAGCTGGTAAGGAACTATAGAGGTCAATTCCTTCATTTTACAGATGAGGAAACTGAGGCTCAGAAAGGTTAAGTGATTTGCCCAGTACACGGCTGAGAATGTGAGGCAGGATTTGAAATGAGGTCTTCTTGATTTCCAAGTCCAGTGTTCTATCCGCTGTTCCTTGATGCCCCTTAAATGCTAAATAAATGCTTATTGATTGGTTGATGGTCTTTACATACTCAGGGTTAATGTAGTCCTAGGCTCATAAAGGATTTTTCACAAAAGATTATTGAATTAAATTGACTGAAGTCAGTAGAATATAAGGCGGGGTTAATGATCGTAAGATCATAGGATTTAGAGCTGAAAGAGTCCCTAGTGATTAGTCAGACCAAATGAGAAGCAGAGACTGGATTAGCCCAGTAATTGTGAATATGCATTGGAGGCTCTAGAAAGGATTGGCTGACCTTGGACTCTAAGGTCCCTTCCATCTCTGTCTCTAAACGTCTGAATACCACACCCCTCCCTGCTTCAACTGTCCATCCAGAACAACGCATGCTTTTCTCTGGTGACCATCTATCATTCTCCAAAGTGTGGATTGCTTGAGTCGTCTCTGTCCATAGTGCTGTATAAAGTGAGCTAAACTCACGCCCTGTGTTTTAGGAGCTTGCAGCCCAAGTAAGACAATGTGTACATAGCTTGCACGTACTTCTAGTTTGCAATGCATAGTAAACACACAAGGAACTTAAAGAAATGTGGATGTGGTTCACAGAAAGCTGGCATCAGAGCCAGGAAAACCTGGGTCCAAATTTTGCTTCTGGCACATATTGGCTGTGTGACCCTAGGCAAGTCACTTAACCTCTCAATGACTCAAACAACTCTCTAAGACTATACATTGTTGAACAAGTGCTGGTGGACATCAGGAGAAAGCTTCCTCATCTGGGATTTCCTGATAGTAATGAAATCATTGGTTCAGTCCCTAGCTCTTGTCCCTTTGGGTTGGTTAGATAACAAGGTAACCAAAGAGAAAGATGGTAATGATGAGAAGGATTTTAGGAATGAGTTACCAGCTCATTTCCAGCGAGGTCCGGAAGCTTAACTTCCTGGAGTTATTTGATTGATGGGAAAGAGACAGCATGAAATGTCAGCAGCCATGTCATAGCCCCTCCGATCATATCATGGAGTGCCAAATGAAATGGGAATATTTTATCTATTAGGAGGAAGACTAGTTCTCACTTGAACTCTTTATGTAAGAATCCCTCCTTATCAAATAGACTTTTGCCATTAAAGTAATAGTATGATTGGGCTCTATTATTATTAAATATTATTGTTCTTATATTCTGGAATGCCTGTCTTCTCTTGGGACCAAAGACCAAATAATCTCTCCTGCTTTGTCTTGTGCTGTGGGGAGCAAAGACACACACACACTCACACACACACACACACACTCACTACACAGATAAACATGATCAATCCATCAGTTGCAATTTTGCCATTTGTTATTTTTACAGGCTTTTCTTGCTTGCTTCTTCTATCCTATTGCTATTTGACAGGAGGGCATGTATGGATTTTAGTAGAGTAAAATTAACACATACCTCTAGAGGAGCGTGTATACACACAACACACACTTGTTTCCATTGTCTGTATAGGCAACTCAATACCTATGTCTGAAAGTGACAGATGTGAGCATAATCAGCAAGATGTTAGCCAGTATTCTCTGAGTAAATCTCAGGTTACGTCCCTAGTATTGACTTAGTCTTGTGTATTCCCCCTTTGCTGCTATTGACAAATTGGGTGCTTAGTGTAAATTATTCATTTTATTACATACTATAAAGTATTCTGTTGTTCAGTCAAATAATAATAGATGGGAACATTTTGGTTATGTCTTCAATGTTCTGTTTTTTTCATTTGTCATTCCTCTTTCTCCCTCCTCCCCCACCCCTATTAAGATCATTTCTGTGTAGACTATTTACCTACTTAATATCACTGAGAATTCCATTTGGGTGTCTCCGAGTTTTTCTCCACTTTGACTTGTGCCACTCAACTCAACAAGCATTTATTAAGTCTCTACAAGGTGATAGTCCAGTGGCAGGACAGAGTCAAGACAGCTGGCAATGACTCAGGATGCAGTGGATGACCTTGGAGTATTCAGTGTCTATCCAAGCTCTAAGTGTGCTACATCGCCTGCTTCATCTGCCTTCATGGCCGTTGGAAAAGATTTTTCTCATCTGCCCATTCCACTAGATGAAATCTTCACATGCTTGGGGTAGACACTCCCCCCCCGCCAATTCCCCAATAGATTTGGGAACCTTGGTTACTCTCAACCTGGTTTGGCCTGTCTGCTGAAACAGTTTACTGGGGTGTGGTTGCTGTGCATGGTGCTGCTTCTTGGAGCTACAGGTGAGAGTTAGGGAGAACAGGTTGACACCAAAGTTGGAAAGAGTCCTGAAAAGGACTCGGCAGCCATCACACCAAAGGTACTGGTCCTCCCTGAACACACCCTACACCCCAGTAGAACACACCCTATGGAGCTAGTTCATTGTTTGGCAGGCTCTGAAGAAAGGTTTGGAAGAGAAGAAATATTAGACTGAGTACCAAACTGAAGGTCTACAGAGCCGTTGTACTGACCTCATTGTTATATGCTTGTGAAACCTGGACAGTCTACCAGCTCCATGGCAGGAAGCTGAATTGCTTCCATTTGAACTGTCTCAGAAAGATTCTAAGGATCACCTGGCATGATAAGATACCAGAAGTCCTTGCTCAAGCTGAACTGCCAAGTATTAAATCTATGCTTCAGAGAGTGCAAATCCAATAGGCTGGCCATGTTGTTCAAATGCAAAATGTGTGCTTGCCAAAAAGACTATTTTATGGAGAACTTGCATGGGACAAGTGATCACATAGTGGCCAGAAGAAATGATACAAGGGCACTGTCAAGGTCTCTCTTAAGAACTTTGGATTTGACTATGCAACATGGGAGACACTGGCACAAGACCTCTCAGCATGGTGTGCCCACATAAGAAAAGGTGCTGTGCTCTTTAAGCAAAGCAGAATAGAGACAGCCCAAAGTAAATGCAGGATTCACAAATTTGGTATATCCACCCCAAATGTTCAGATGGACTATCTGTGCTCAGTCTGTGGTAGAGCATTCTGAGCTTGTATTGGTCTGATCAGCCACAGTTGGACACATTGAAATTTCACTTTACAATGGTGATGTCATTTTAGTCCCCTTCGAAGACGAAGGACAACAATGAACCCACCAACCAACAAGGTGATAGGCATTATGGTAAGCAAGCACTGATGATAGAAAGGAAATTTTAAAAAATGTTGACTTCCCACAAGGAGCTCACATGCTAATGGGGAAGGGGCAAGTTACAACATGCAAACAATTATGTATTTTTTATTTTTTTAGTCTTTTTAAAAAATGTAATTAATTTGTTTTCAGTTTTTAACAATCACTTCCATAAGTTTTAAATTTTCTCCCCCTCTCTCCTCCCTCCTCCCCTAGATGGCATACAATCTGGGTTTTACACTTACATTCTCATTAAACACATTTTTGCATTAGTCATGATGCATAGAAGAATTAAAACAAATGAGAGAAACCATGAGAAAAACCAAACCAAAATATAGCACAAGACAAAATAGTCTGTTTCATTCTGTATTCTGATTCCAAAGTTCTTTCTCTGAATGTGGATGGCATTCTCTTCAACAGTCTTCTGGGAATGATTTAGGTTCCTACATTGCTGTAAAGGACTAACTCTATCAGAAAGAGTCCTCACAAACTGTGGCTGTTACTGCGTACCATGTTCTTCTGATTCTACTCCTTTCACTCAGCATCAGTTCATATAAGTCCTTCCAGGCCTCTCTGAAGTTTTCCTGTTCATCATTTCTTATAGCACAATAGTATTCCATTACATTCATATACTGCAACTTGTTCAGCCATTCCCCAGTTCACAGACATTCCCTCGATTTCTAGTTCTTGACCACCACAAAAAGAGCTGTAAATAGTTTCGTACATGTGGGACCCTTTTCCATTTTTATGATCTCTTTGGGATATAGCCTTAGAAGTAATATTGCTGGGTCAAAGGGTGTGCACATTGTTGTAGCCCTTTGGACATAATTTCAAATTGTTCTCCAGACTGGTTAAATATTAGCTTTAGTAATAAAAGGAGAAAAAGAAATGGAAGGAAATAGAATAGGCAAAGAAGAAACTAAATTATCTTTCTTTCCAGATAATATGATGACATACTTAGAGAATCCTAGAGAATCAAGTAAAAAACTACTTGAAATAATAAACAACTTTGGAAAAGTTGTAAGTTACAAAATAAACCCCTATAAATCACCTGCATTTCTATATGTTACTAACAAAGCCCAACAACAAGAGATAGAATTAAAAACGCCACTTAAAGCTATGGTAGACATCATAAAATATTTGAGAGTCTATCTGCCAAAACAAACTCAGGGACTATATGGACACAGTTACAAAATGCTTCTCACAAAAATGAAGTGAGATCTAAGTAACTGGAAAAACTTCATTTGTTCATGGATAGTCTGAGCTAATGTAATAAAACCACAATTCTACCTAAATTAATTTACTTATTTGGTGCCATATCAAACTACCAGAAAATTATTTTCTAGAGCTAGAAAAAAATAATATCAAATTTCATGTGGAAGAACAAAAGATCCAGAATATCAAGTGAAGCTCCCAGCTCCATCAGCATTGAATTAGTGTTCCAGCTCTCCCATATCTTCTCCAACATTTATCATCTTCCTGTTTTGTCATGTGAGTCAATCTGATAGATGTGATGTGGTATCTCAGAGTTGTTTTGACTTGCATTTCTCTGATCAGTAGTGATTTAGAGCATTTTTATATAGCTATAGATATCTTTAATTTCTTCCTCTGAAAGCTGCCTTTTCATAACCTTTGACCATTTATCAATTAGGGAGTGACTTGTATTTTTGTACATTTGACTCAGTTCTCCATACATTTTAGAAATGAGGCCTTTGTCACAGACACTAGTTGTAAAAATTGTTTCCCAATTTTCTGTTTACCTCCTAATCTTATTTGCATTGTTTGTTTGTGCAAATATTTCTCAATTTAATGTAATCAAAATTATCCATTTTGCACTTCATAATGTTCTCTATCTCTTGTTTGGTCATAAATTTCTCCTATCTCCATAAATCTAGCAAATACACTATCTCTTGCTCCCCTGATTTGTTTATAGTATCAGCCTTTATACTTAGATCATGTACCCATTTGGACTTTATTATTGTGTACAGTGTCAGGCATTGGTCTGTGCCCAGTTTCTGCCACACTATTTTCCAGTTTTCCCAATAGTTTTTGTCAAACACTGAGTTCTTATCCCAGAAGCTGAGGTCCTTGGGTTCATTGACTACGGTGTCTTGAGTATCTAACCTATTCCATTGGTCTTAGTGCAATTAATTATTCTATGCCCTCTGTTTCTTAGTCAATATTAAGTGGTGTTTATGATTGCTACTTTATAATACAACTTGAGATCTAGTATGGCTAGGTCACCTTTCGCAGCATTTCTTTTCATGAATTCACTTGATATTCTGGATCTTTTGTTCTTCCACATGAAATTTGATATTTTTTTTTTAGCTCTAGAAAATAATCTCCTGGTATTTTGGTATGGCACTAAATAAGTAAATTAATTTGGGTAGAATTGTGATTTTATTATATTAACTCAGACTACCCATGAACAAATGAAGTTTTTCCGGTTACTTAGATCTCACTTCATTTTTGTGAGAAGCGTTTTGTAACTGTGTCCATATAGTCCCTGAGTTTCTTTTGGCAGATAGACTCTCAAATATTTTATGATGTCTACCATAGCTTTAAATGGCACTTTTAATTCTATCTCTTGTTGTTGGGCTTTGTTAGTAACATATAGAAATGCAGGTGATTTATGAGGGTTTATTTTGTAACTTACAACTTTTCCAAAGTTGTTTATTATTTCAAGTAGTTTTTTACTTGATTCTCTAGGATTCTCTAAGTACATCATCATATTATCTGGAAAGAGAGATAGTTTAGTTTCTTCTTTGCCTATTCTATTTCCTTCCATTTCTTTTTCTTCTTTTATTGCTAAAGCTAACATTTATAGTACCATATTGAATAATAGTGGTGATAATGGACATCCTTGTTTTATTCCTGATCTTATTGGAAATACATCTAGCTTGTCCCCATTGCATATCATGCTTGCTGATAGTTTCAGGTAGATACTACTTATTATTTTAAGGAAGACTCCATATATTCCTATGCTCTTCAGTATTTTCATTAGGAATGGGTATTGTATTTTGTCCACAGCTTTTTCCGCATCTATTGAGATAGTCATATGGTTTCTGTTAGTTTTGTTGTTGATATGATCAATGAAGCTGATAATTTTCCTAATATTGAACCAGCCCTGCATGCCTGGTATAAATCTTACCTGATCATAATGTATTATTCTCATGATAAGTTTCTACAATCTTTTTACTAATATCTTATTTAAAATTTTTGCATATATATTCATTAGGGATATTGGTCTATACTTTTTTTCTCTGTTTTTGCTTCTTCCCAATTTAGGTGTCAGAACCATATTTGTATCATAAAAATAATTTGGTAAGACTCCTTCCCCAATTTTCCCAAATAGTCTATATGGTATTGGAATTAATTGTTCTTTAAATGTTTGATAGAATTTACTTGTAAATCCATCTGGCCCTGGAGATTTTTTCTTGGGGAGTTCGTTGATGACTTGTTCAATTTCTTTTCCCCAGATGTGATTATTTAAGTATTTTACTTCTCCTGTTAATCTGGGCAATTTATATGTAGTTTAAAATATTCATCATTTTCATTTAGATTGTCAAATGTCTGGACATACATTTGGGTAAAGTAACTTCCAATAATTGTTTTAATTTCCTCCTCTTTGGAGGTGAATTTACCTTTTTCATTTTTTGATATTGGTAATTTGGTTTTCTTTCCTTCAGTCAAATTAACCAAATGTTTATCAATTTTATTGTTTTTTTCATTAAACCAACTCTTTGTTTTATTTGTTCATTCAATAGTTTTCTTAATTTCAAATTTATTAATCTCTCCTTGGTTTTCAGTATTTCTGATTTGGTTTTTACTTGGGGATTTTCAATTTGTACTTTTCCTAATTTTTTCACTTGCATGCCCAATTCATACATCTCCTCTTTCTCTGTTTTATTCATGTGATCTTTCAATGATATAAAACTTCTCCTAAGAGCTGTCTTCACAGTATCCCATAAGTTTTGGTAGGTTGACTCATTATTGTCATTCTCTTGAATGAAGTTATTGATTATTTCTATTATTTGTTGTTTAGCCCCCTCATTCTTTAGGATTAGATTATTTAGTTCCCAATTAATTTTTGGTCTATCTTTCCTTGGCCTTTTATTATTTATTTATTTATTATTATAAATAAAAAAATATTTTTATTGCATCATGATCTGAAAAGGATGCATTGACTACCTTTGTCTTTCTGCACTGGATTGTGAGGTTTTTATGCCATAGTACATGGTCAGTTTTTATGTATGTCCCATGTACTGCTGAGAAAAAGTTATATTCCTTTCTATCCCCATTCAATTTTCCCCATATCACATCTACCTTGTCCAGAGTTCTGTTCACCTCCTTAACTTCTTTCTTGTTTATTTTCAGGTGAGATTTATCAAGTTCAGAGAGGGGGAAGTTGAGGTCCCCCAATAGTACAATTTTGCGGTCTATTTCTTCCTGTAACTCCCTTCATTTCTCCTCTAAGAATCTGGATGCTATACCACTTGGAGCATTTATGTTTAGTAATGATATTACTTCATTGTCTATGGTGTCTTTTAGCAAGATAGAGTTTCTTTCCTTATCACTTTTAATTAGATCTATTTCTGCTTTTGCTTCATCTGAGATCAGGATTGCTACCCCTGCTTTTTTTACATCAGCTGAAGCACAATATATTCTGCTCCAACCTTTTACTTTACCCTGTGTGTATCCCCACATTCTAAATGTGTTTTTTTGTAAACAACATATTGTAGGATAATGGTTTGTAATCCATTCTGTTATCTATCTCTGTTTTATGGGAGAGCTCATCCCATTCACATTCACAGTTATGATTACTCTCTGTGTCTTTCCCTCCATCCTATTTCCCCCCATTTTTGCTTTTATTTCTCTCTTCCTTCCCCTCCACAATAGAGTTTTGTTTTTGACCAAAATCTCCCTCAGTCTTCCTTCCCTTGTGTCAGTCCCCTTCAATTTTACCCTCCTTTTTCCTTCCTGCTCTCCCCCTCTTTTTTAACCCCCCTATTCCTTTCCCCTTTCCCCTCCTACTGCCTATAGGGCAATTTGGATGTCTACACTTACCTGTGTTGTTCCCTCCTTTAAGTAAATCATGTGGCAGTAAATCTCAAATAATATTCATTTCCCTCCCCTCTTTTTCTCTAATATAATGTGTTTTAGTGCCTCTTCCTGTGATGTAATTTACCTTTTTCTGCTTCCTCCTTTTCTCTTCTCCTGTTACAATCCCTTCACATCCTTAATCACATTTTTATTATAACATCAGTCACTTTACACCCACTCCCTCTATCTATGTATATCCTTTTTAATATCATAATAAATATCTAATTCTCAAGATTAACAAGTATTATCCTCCCATATAAGGATGTAAACAGTTTGCCCATATTGAATACCAAGCTTTTCCCTCCATTTATCTTTTTATACCTGTCTTGAGTGTTCTATTTGAAGATCAAATTTTTTATTTAACTCTGGCCTTTTCATCAGGAGCATCTAGAATTTCATTATTTCATTGAATGTCCATGTCCTTTACCTGAAATACTATGCTCAATTTTGCTGAGTAATTGATTCTTTGTTGTAGTCCAAGTGCCTTTGCCTTATGAATGATCATATTCCAATCCCTGTAATCTTTTAAGGTAGATACTGCAAGGTCCTGTGTGATCCTTCCTGTAATTCCTCAGTATTTGAATTGGTTCTTTCTGGCTACTTGCCATGTTTTCTCCTTAACTTGATTGTCATGAAATTTGGCAACAGTATTCCTTGGCATTTTCAATTTGGGTTCTCTTTCATGAGGTGATTGGTGGATTCTTTTGATGATGATTTTGCCCTCTGAATTTACGACCTAAGGGCAGTTTTTCTTGATCATTTCTTAGAAGATATTGTTCGGGCTCTTTTTTTCATTATGGCTTGCCAGTAGACCAATAATTCTTAGATTTTTCTCTCTTGGATCTATTTTCCAGGTCAGTTGTTTTACCAGTGAGATATTTTATATTTTCTTCTATTTTTTCATTCTTTATATTTTATCTGAATGATTCTTGATGTCTCATAGTGTCATTAATGTCTACTTGACCAATTCTAATTTTTAATACATTGCTTTCTCAGTTAACCTTTGTACCTCCTTTCTCATTTGTTCAGTTCTTCCTCTTAAGGAGCTGTTCTCTTCAGTGAATTCTTTTCTCAGTTTGTCAATTGTATTTTTAAAATTATCTGTCCAGTTTTCTTCTACCTGTCTAATTTGGCTTTTAAATTCCTTCTTAAGCTATTCCATGAATGCTCTTTGGACTTGAGACCAGTTCATATTCCCTTATGAGGTTTCAGATATGAGTATAGTGTCAATGCTGTCTTCTTCTGCACTTGTATTTTGTCTTTTCTATCTCCATAGTAAGATTCTATGGCCTTTGTTTTTCTGTTTTGCTTCTTACTCATGGTGATTGCCTTTTTTCTGACTTTTAAAGCGGATCTCTACTTCTCAGGCACAGGAGGTTATGTCCCACATTTCTTGTGCTTGGAACTTGAGACTTTATGTGTTGTTGACTCTGATTCTCTCAGCCAGAAGCTAGATTGCTGCAGCTTACCTGGTGCTGAGCTGGCTGGCATGTGCCAAGGCAGAGACCAAGTGAAGTCCTTCTGAGCTTCCCTAGGTTACACTGAAGTTCCTGGCATGAGGTGTGGGGGAGAGGTGGTCTGTCTGCAGGAGATCTCCTCCTCTCAGCTAGAGCACAGGAAGACTCAGTGGCTGGTGAAGCTCCTTCTGTGCTGGTGTCTGCCCAATTCCCCTGGCTGTGCTGAGGCACTTTTGGATTCCTGGTGTTGGTGTTTATGGGCTCCACTCCCCTGAGGCTCAGAATTTCCTTCTAGTTCACTGATATCTGGGACACCATCTGTCTTGCACGGATCCCCTTCAATCACAGCAAGAGGGACTCTTCTTGACCATCTCCCTAGGCTTCCAAGCTGAAAGACTGTTTACCCCTTTGACTGATTCCACTTTTCTAGAATTTTTTCTGGCACCGTATTCTTTGGGTTTTTCAAGGTCAACAAGGGGAGGGTGAGAGCATTTACAGTTTACTCCATCATCTTTGTCCCCAGAAGTTCAAGTGGGTGATTTTCAAACATTTAATCTTTGGGATGATAGTCTCAGGAGTGACTGCTGCTGTTACCTGGGGTCCTGCCCTTCTCTTTTACTCATTTCTGTTGGACTCCTATACTGGACTGATATGTTTGAATAACATCATTGATACTTCTGCTTCAGTCTGCTCCAGAGGTTCCGGCTCTGCTCCACTGTGGTGGAGTCTGTGCTGGTGCATCCTGTTCATTCTGCACTCCCTCAGCTCAGTGTAATAGATACTTTCCCACCAACCTTCCAGACTGTCCTGAGCTGGAAATCTGCCACACTCTGTCTCCTAGTAGATTCTGCCACTCTAAAATCTATTCAGATTCTCTTTTTAGAGGTATCTGAAGGAATTTGTGGTAGAGCTAAGGTGAGTCTATACTCTCATTCCACCATCTTGGTTCTGCCTTCAAACAATTATGTACATACAAGATATATGCAGGGTAGATCAGAGGTGATGTAAGAAGGAAGGCATTAGGGTTGATTGGAACTAGGAAAGATATTTTGAAGAAAAATTTGAAGTAAGATTTGAGGGAAGCCAGAAAAATCAGAAGGAGGAGTGATAGGCTACTCAAAGCTAGTTATTTTAATCTATAAAAAGAAATGTGAATGGCCTTGGGAAAATGGGCATTTTATAAATTAATGTTCCATTATTACAAATAGAAGTTCAGAATATATAAAGCAACCCCAGCAGTAATGGTTGGGTGAGAAGTTAGTTCTAAGCCAGTCATTTTCTCCCACATCAAAAGAGCAAGAAAAGTACCAAATGAGGCAATAAAAATAAAAAAAAGAATAATTTTTCTCTATAATTTTGATGAGGGATGTCAAACTCAGAAACAGAAACCACTAAGCTATACACATAAGGAACCCTGTGAGATGCATATTGACTTAGAAAGCCAGACATTTGTATATTTCTTTTCTAAATATATTAAAACAATAAAAACAGATAGGAATTATGTTTTAATCTAGTTTGGCCTGTACTCCTGAGTTGCATGTGATCTATTGACAGTGTGTTTAACCTCTGAGGTAGACCTTTTAGTGGGTAAAATAGCAAGAAAGGGAACAGATTATTGCTCCTATGATTTTCACTCCAACTTTATACTTGATCTCCATGTAGTAGGTGATGACATCTCCCACGAGGTACTTCTATCAGCTGGGATTAAGCAAGATTCCTCCACCTTCCATTTTATTCATGGATCTGTCTATCCCCAGTGATCTTGAGAGGGCATAGTGATCAATGTTGGAAAGGGAAGACTCTGTGGTTGATAGGCCTGTTTCATTGTGATTGACAAGAGTGACTGAGTTCTGGTGAGATGGATGAGTAAAAACTTCTATTTAATCCCAGCTTCTCTCTCTCTCAAGTCAAAACAGAAAAAAATGAAGGAAGATAATAGCATTTTTATCATCACCATCATCAATAGCAAAGAAAGAATTGAAAAAGATTCATCATGGGAAAAGAAGGAGAGAATGGTTGTTTTATTTTAAAAATTTATTTCACTTTTTACATTCATTTTCACAAAATTTTGGGTTCCA
>JAQQSK010006179.1:0-14559 GCA_028658325.1 Potorous gilbertii
CTTTTCTGGGCATTTTCCCAGCCAGTTACTTGATTTCTGAGAGTCCTCTCCACCCCCTGGCCTAGATCTGCCCACCAAGTGCTTGGGGTCTGGGATTCAAATGCTGCTCCCCAGCCTCAGGGCTTTTGGCGGCAGGCCTGACTGCTTTTCAATGGGAACTTATCTGCTGGTTCTCAGGTGGGGGCAGGGCCACCTCTCAGGCTCAGTTCCCTCAGGGGGTTTATGCAGAGATCTTTTGTAAGGGAGCTGGGGTGGAGCTCCTGCCTGCTCTGCGGGTCTCTGGCCAAGCTGCCTCCCGAGGGGGTCCGAGTCCCAGAGATACCCCGCTCCCCTCTCAGCCCGTCTCTCTCACTGACCTGTGAGTCTGTGGGTGGAGGGACCTTCGCAGCCACCCAGAGATTCAGGTCTCTGAAGCCTGCTTGGGTGTGCTGGCTCCTCTCAGTGCTGCGTGGCCGGGCAGAGCTCCACGGCCGGGGCCGGGGGGGAGGGGAGCACTCCGCAGGGCAGGGCTCCGCTCCCGTCCAGGGTACCTTTGCGGTCGGTTTTTCAGGGCTCTCTGCAACGGAAATCTCCTTCACTGTGTTTCTGCGCGGCTTCCACTGTTCCAGAATTTGTCAGGAGTTCTTTTTAGAGGGAATCCATGGGCTGTGGGTTCGGAGCTAGCAAATGTGAGTCTTTCTACTCCGCCATCTTGGCTCCGCCCCCAATAGTTATTAATACTAACAAGCAAATTATAGGAACTCTGAAGGAGGATGGAAGTCATTTGGTTGTATGACCAGCATCTAGAAATAACACCTTCAGAACCAGTGTCAAGATATTACCACTAAGGTTTTTGTTGCTGGCAATAACAAAATAAAGGTGACAGGAATACTCTTCTCCTTTTTAAATGAGAAAGGGAAATGAATATCAAAAATTATTTTTAAATCGTTTAAACTGTGAATCCTACCAAGTTTCTGAAAGTGCTTAATAACTGAATTAGGAAGGGCTATCTAACTCCCAGTTGGTTTCATAATAGTGCAATAACTCAAGCTATTTTCATATGACTCAACAACTGGTCAGTTTAATAAAAGATAAAAAGTCACATTAGAGAAAAACATACGTCAGGCCAATGGATGGGTGTCCTGCAGATAAAACGCAATAAAATGACTGGGTTTTCACTTTTTTGGCCTCATACAGACAGCTTAAATAGCTCCTAATTTTGATACTGAGGATTGTTGTTGCTCTAAAAGGACAATTATTAAATTTAACCTTTTTCTTTTTTCTCCCTTAAGTGAATGACAAGCTGTGTTAATGCCCTTCTTGGACTGAATGGTGAGGAGTTTCTCTCAGGTTAAAGAGTAATTTAAATACACCATTTGGTTCATGTTCCGTCCAAGTAGAACTTAGAAGATCTAATCTTTTCTAAACCTGCTATTTTCTTCAGTTTACTAGAGCCTTCTAATTGAAGTTATTAGTTCTCCCTTTTATGTGGTCTTCTCTGTCAATAGACTATTGACCATACAGTAAATTAAGCCCAAACCAGGGGCCAAACATATTGGGGCAGACGTTAAATCACAGACTTGCTCCCTCCTCCCTGCCTTTTTTTTTTTTTTTTGTAGTACACGCGAAGCAGTTTTTAAGAATTAGGGACAGGATTCAACATGATGCACATTTGTTTCACTTATTTAATATAATATAAAAACCTGTTGGCCTCTCATATTACCAGCCTGTTCAATCAGGTATGTCAGCTCTTTCTAGGCAACAGGTGTGTTCTTGAAACAAAGTTCAACCCCCATTCTTGGATTATGGGAAAGGCAGCAGCTGCAAGCTTAATGCTCATGACACATGGCCTATAAGACACAGAAAAAATAAACTACTTGTTCAGAGTGTTAGTAATACACAGATGGGTTATGGTAGCCTGGATTTTCTTCTATGGATGCACAGCCTAAACCTTCAAGAGGAGGGTTTTGTATTTTTTTTTTCAGTTAACAGTGAGAAATGTAAATTTATTTTCAAATCTATTCCATAAAAGCATGATTATCTTTTAAAATATCTCCTCATTTGAAACATTATGTACATAGATGATTATAAAATTCTAACATGTTTGGAGGGAAGAAAGTATTGATCATCTAGGTCATCTACATAGTGACTGAACTCACTACAAATATCATATATATATATATATATATATATATATATATATATATATATATATATATATATACTTTACATGTAAGATACTTTAAAAGTCCTCAACGTTTTCCAGCAAGAATTTTTACCCAAACCTTTTCATGGTAAGAATCTACTTCTTTTGATGTTGATGAGAAATTGCTGATATAAGGTATTATAGCATACTGGGTAACTGAAGCCTAATGAATATTTTAATATTAAAATGACATAAGAATTACTTGAAATGGCTACAAGCAATACAAGACTAACAAGAGTTAAGAGACTTCGAAGCCTAGAATTTCAGTTCTAAGCTTAGAGCTCAGCTTAGAATCTCCTATTTGGCAGGGTTGAGATCAATTCAATTTAAAAAATATTTATTGAATGCTGACATCCCATTTTTTGTGTTAACTCTCAGATACAACCATGTCACAGAAAGTGAGCAACATGATGATTTTTTTTATCTCTCAGAATCCCTTGTAAACAAAAAACCATCAATGGACCCAATATAATACTTACATTGCATTATACTATTATTGGAGTTTCATGGGGAGCATGGATCTGATACTGATCCTTCCTTCTATTCCAACTGATCCCCCAACTAGAACATTTTAACTTAATAAAATAAGGGCAGTGAAAACAATTTTACTCTTTCTCAGATATAAATGCACCCTCTTTTAATGAGTGTGAAGGATTATAGAGATATTTATTGAAAAGCCTGTAGCCACAGCAGGAACCTGAGATCCCCTGAAAGATTTATATTGGAAATCACAGAAATGATCGAGGGACTTAGAATTAGAAGGAACATTGGAAGCCAATCACCTAGTCTAACTCCTTTATTTTACAGATGGGAAAACTAAGGCCTAGAGAAGTGATATCCGAAGTTTACCTGAATTTCACGGTCATCATTCAAATAGGATAGTCAGTCATCATTCAAACTCAGATCCTCTGACTTCAGATCAAGGACATACAATTTAAGAAGGTGTAATTAGGGAGGGATGTACAATCAGAGAAAATTCTTTCCATTTTAAAACCAGGAGAAGATTCTTCTCAATATGTGTGCTGATGCCATACTTACATTATCTACTTGCTGGGTTCACTTCAAATTCTTTATCAAAGCAACTCCAGCCAGTAATTTTATGCACAATTGGCTAGAATGTTAACTTGAAGCATTTATATTGAGAGTCACAAAGGACTTAAGATAACACTTCATCCCTCCCACCCCCACATGCCTTTTTAAAAAATTACAGATGAGGAAAAAGACAACCAGAAATTCCTCAGAAGCATAATTAAGACTACAATCCTGATTTCTTGACTCTAAGCTAAGTTCAAAGTCCTCTTCACTGCATCTCACTACTCCAAAGTAGAAGAGAAGCAATGATTATAAAAATTTTTGCTGCCTTTTCTGCTCTTCCCCTTCCCACCCACTAATCTTTCAGCTGCTGTGGCACCCTTAGGCAAAGCTATGCGTGTTTATTCTTTTTGAGATTTAGGATGAAGGAGAGCCAGAAAAAAATGCCATGAATACAAGACAGGTGAGTTGTGTGTTTTTTTTAACTTAGTCTCTCCAAGCCAAAGTTTTATTTGAGAATCAGGTTTCTAGTTGCATTTAATACTACTGTTAGTGCCAGACCTGACTGGTTGCTGGGAAATCTATAGGTAGACAGATGTCTGAGCTACAATCCTTATGAGCACCTTAAGCAGAGAAAACAAAGGCAAAAGAAAAATGAAGGCTCTAGTAAGCACATTTATTTCTGCATTCATTTGATTCCTAGATCAAATTTGCTGCAACTACAGTCAAATGCCAATTGGCCAGAAGACCATTTAAAAATCTGTCAAAGTTGGAAACACGTAACAAAGAGCAGTAACACAGTGACCCTCTTGGATAGTGCAGGATAAACATCGAAGTTACTAAAAGCCTGCCATCTGAATCAAAAGCATTTAAATAGTCTCTAAGCTAGGGATTCTAAACTTGGAGATTCTTGAAGTTTGTGAATATGTCTTGTAAAATATTTTGATAACAAGACTTCAAGGTAAGTGATTTCCTTTGTAACCCTATGTAATTTCTTTTATGTATTTAAAAACATGATTCTGAGAAGTCTGGAGACATCACCACACTGTAAAAGGGATCCATGAGACAGACAAGATTAAGAAACCCTGCTCCAAGACCATATTATGAGATGGTCTAGAAGCTATAAGATAGCTCGATTTGATTCAGCACTGGCTTACTGCTATACTACCTGAGGAACAGAAGAGTAGTGGGACAGTGAGGAGAGGACAGAACAGCTGACTTAGCTCTCAGCTAGAACAACATATACTTAGAGTCCTTCCAGGTTTAGAAAACAGATAAAGTAAAAAGTTCAGTAACATTATTTCCATTTTGCAGGTAAGGAAATTGAAACAAAAAAGCAAAATTGTCACCAAACTGGTAATTGTCAGTCAGGAGGTGAATCTGGATATTCCGATTCCAAGTCTAAAGCACATTCCAATACCACATATTGCTATCCTCCTCTTCTTTACCCTTCTACCACAACTATCACCACTACCACCACCACCACTACTAACTCATTTACAGAACTCTTGGTATACATTTTCTTATTTGATCCTCTCAGTGACCCTGAGGGTAGGTACTCTTATCTTCCCTGTTTTTCAGACCGGAAAACTGAGGCTCCAAGAGGTCCAGGGTCACAAAACTAGGAAGTGACAGAGGAAGGATTCACACCCAGGTCTTCCTCATTCTAAGTCCAGAGATGTATTTATGGAACTAGGTTTCCTGGAGTTAAGCCCAGCATACTGAGAGGAATTCAGCGCTCAACAAGCAGAGGCAGTGGTTACCCAAGCCATTCCCTTAGTATTAAGCAAGAAAAGCAGAGAATACTCACGTGAGCCTCCACATCTCCAGCCAGGATCTTACTGTTCCTCAGAAACTCAGCAACCATGCCATTCATCAACTTATCAAAAGCTTCCACTGAGGGCGAAACACCTTTGAAAGAAGGACACTTTATTACTCCCTGGTGAGCTCAGGGAAACAGCTGTCACTCTCCTTCCTTAGATACCAGGGCTTAACTCATCTTGTTCATGCAATCATTCATTTACTCCCTCAGTTTTTATTGAGCACACACAAGGTACATGGCTGAACCAGGCAGTGCAGCTTAGGTGATCCATAATACAATTATTTGTTTTCATACTTTTCATTTTTCTCAGTGACAGTTGTAATCTAGGGACCATAATAAAGCCTTAAATACTCACTGCTGGGTCACTCACTCGGGGGAAGCAAGAATTACAGATTCATAAAATCATTAGATTTTAAGAAGTAACAATCAGTTTATTGACTTGCTCATTTTGTGCACCATAGGTGGGTGGATGAGAATGTGTATGTGTGTACTTAGATACTTATGTGTTAGCAAATATATCACAAAAAATGTCATAAAGGTTCAACTAGCAATGATCCTAATCATCAGGTGAGGACAACTGTGAATCTGAATGACATAAGGGTTGACTTTTTATTAATTACAAGGGATTTCTGGGTTTTTCATCTTGGATGTTTCTGGGTAAGTCCCTTTCGAAAGTCAGATTTCTGTATGTAACACTAAAAAACTCAGTTTGATAAACACCTCATGACAATCAATATTCCACAAAAACTGCATTTCTTTAAGACCACATTAATTGCCCCTGAGAGAAACAATACCTGTTTTTTGGGGTCCTACTTGTTTGTTTTTTTTTAGTTTAACTTGCAAACATCAAATAGAGCCCTGCTCTCCTGTACAAAGCCTAAGTAGGTGGTTCAGTGTCTTGTTCATGTTCGTACAGCTAATAAACCAAGAAATTTAAGATCTGAACCCCAATTCTCTGACTACAAAATCAGGGTTCTTTCAATTATCTAACAGTAACTTCCTAAGTACAGTTCATAGCCTCTCTAGGTTCAGCAATGGATTAGATTAGGAACTCCTGACCTGGGGCCCACTGCCTTCTGACTCAAGGGATTCATGGATAGGTTTCAGGGGGACCATGGATTTTTATGGGAATATTTATATTTCCAATTATTAAAAAACATTATTTTGAGAACAGTTCCATAAGTTTCACCAAACTGCCAAAGGGGTCTATTACACAAAAAAGGTTAAGAATCCCTTCATGAGATGGTCCTTTCCAGCCCCAATAAATAATTCACGATCATGTAATATTCCTGCTTACTAGTACAGTTCCCAAATTCCTTACCAAATCTTTAGCAACTATTAAATAAATCTATGTTGCCTTTGTGAGAAGGTTGCTTGGTGGAGCTGCTGCATGCATACTCATTAGGGCTGGAATGGGGGAAGGGAAGTTGCATTAATTTTGTTTAGGTTCCCTCATAAAGGAAAGTACAATGAGAACTTGTTTTCTAAATAATTATTACTATAATCATTTTTAAACCTGTTTTTAGCTATAAAACAGTATAATTAAATTACATGTGTACATTCAAAATTAATTAGTGGAATATTTAAAGTAAAGGAAGTATTCTAAATTATATTAGGCTTATTACTTCTTCACTAAATTGAACTCTGAAGAATCTCTGTGGTTCAGAGGCGGCCCTAGACTCTTAGAGGCTCTGCTTATGGGGAAAGGACTATCAGTATGTGTTGGCAGTGGATTGTGAATGGTTGCTGAGAGAAGAGAAGATCTGTACAACAGCTACTCTGGGGAATAAGATAAAGAATTATGAAGAGCAAACTAGAAGAACTGTATTCAGAACTGAGTGGATAAATATCTGGATTAAAGAGTTGTCATTCATGGTTTCATGTCAATTTGGAAAGAGTTCTCTAGGGGAGTGCCCCAGGGATTTACACATGTATTGGTCAACATTTATATCAGTGACTTAGGTGAAGACATTGAATAAATCCTTATCAAATTTTCTGAAGACACAAAAACTATGAGAGATACCTAACACAAAGGATGGATACCTCAGAGAACAGCTCTTTCACTGTACAGTCAATTGAGGCCAAGTGAGGGTGATTTAGCCAAGGTAACACAAGGAGTCAGTAGCATAACCATGATTTAAACCCAAGATGGCAGTCAGGATCCAAAAAAAAATCTCTCCAGGCTAGAACACTGGGCTAAATCTATTAAGATGAAATTTAATGGGGATAAATATAAAGTTTTATACTTGGTTTTAAAGAAGTAACTGCAAGGACAAGAGGTAAGTGGCATGGTTAGATAGCATTTTGAAGGAACTCTGGGGTTTTAGGTGACCATAAGTTCCATATGACTCAACAATGTGATGCAATAGCTAAAAAAGAAATTAAGCTTCATTAAAAGAGATATCACTTCCAGGAATATGGAGGTTATAGTTCTACTATAGTTAGACTATATTTGAAGTGGGTACTTTGGTTTACGAAAGGACATTGATGAGACGGAAAGCAACCAGAGGAAGGCAATCAACATGGTGAAGGGCCTCCTGAGTTTATACCATATGAAGACTCATATAAGTATAACCTGGAGGAGATAATACTCCAATTGGGGGAGAGGGCACCTGATAGCTGTTGTCAAGTAAATACATGAAAGAGCTATCATGTGGAAGAGTCACTAGGTTTTTTAACTTTACCTCAGAAAACGTAACTAAGGTTAACAGATAGAAATCACAAAGAGGCAAATTTAGGCAAGATTTAAGGAAAATCTTTTTACCCCCCAAAACCAGTAAGGTTATTTAAGTGGGATGTGACACCTCAGTCAGAGTGAGTTCTCCCTCAATGGAAATCTTCAAGTAAAAGTTGGATGATAACTTGTCAGATGATAACCAATGCAACTTGTCACGTTGCATTACTGTTTTTTTTCCTGAGGATTAGATGTGTACCTAGGTATCTTACAATTATAAAATCATGTGTTTCTGTGATTACTGAGCAGCAACAAGAGCCCATATGAGGCAATGTCCCACAAATCTCTAGCAGGTGGAAGTGAACTTGATCTCTGACCTTTCTAGTGACTGTAAGAAATTTTGGAGAAAAAGCAAAAAAAATCAGGTAGGAGAAGTTTCCGAGGGATGAAGATTTTTCTGGTTAGGGATTTCGAATCATCGTAATACCAAGGGAATTTAAAAAAAAATTTTCATTGAAATCTTTTGTTATCCCCCAAATTTTCACCAATATTTCTCCCTACTCCTAGATCGCTATCCTCTGTAACAAATATTTTTTTTAAAGAAAAAAAGAAACAAGAAAAAAAGTCAGCAAAATTGATCATTACATCAAAAAAGCATCTGCAAATATATGTAATGTTCTAGGCCCATAGATTTCTCCCTTCTGCAAAGGAGTTGGTGGAAAGATATCTTCTGTCTTTTTTAGGTCCATGTTTGTTCTTTGAAATTTTGTAACATTCACTTTTGATTGCTTTGTGGTTGTTCTTTCATTTACATTATATTAGTTATTTTGGAGATTGTATTCCTGGCTATGCTAACTTTACGTTAAGTTCATGTAAGTCTTTCCATGCTTCTCTGTATTTATCACAGTCATCTTACTTTTCAACATAATAATACTCAATCACATTCAGGTACCATCATTTGTTTAGCCATTCCCCAGTTCTTTGCTACTACACAAAGTCCTGCTATAAATATTCTGGTGTATACGGAGCATTCTTCTTACCGCTTATCTTCCTGGAGTATTACAGCTAACACCTATATGGCTGTTATCTCATTTGGTCCGCAAAATAACCCTGGGAGGTAGATGCCATTATCAATCCCCTTTTACAAATGAAGAAACTAAGGCAAACAGACCTCTTCCTGACTCCAAACTCAGCACTTTATCTACTGTACCACCTAGCTGCCCCTAGTATATGACTAATAATGGAATCTTTGGGTCAAAAGGTATGGATATTTTAATCCCTTTATTTGCATAATTCCAAAGGTAGCAAGGGTTTCAAGAGCATTAACATTAAAATGGCAAACCAGAGAGGTTTGAGGCTCAGCATGGAGTCAAATGAAGCCAAAATATCTTTGTGTCTGTCTGTCCCCCCCTTGCCCTCTCTCTTTCTCCAGATATAGAGAGAAACACATGAAGACAGAGATAGAGACAGATGGAGACAGAGACAGAGAGACAGAAAGAGCTAGAAACAGAAAGATCGAAAGTCAGAGAGATGGAGATGGAAAGAAGGATTGAAAGAAAATACTGACAGTCACAATAAGGACAAAGAAATTGTGAGTGAGAAAGTGGGAGAAGTAGAAGAGTAGTAGGTTATGGTTGGAAAATAGTAGATCTTAAAACTTCTATATGTTGGAAGTGGTACAATTCTGAGATGTTGAGATCTAAGGTATGACTATGCTGGGGGTACAGCTAAAACGGAGTAGAGGAGGTTGTTGAGGTTTAGAAGGTTAAGGAACTCTCTGGTATCTGAGTAATTATTAAAATATTGAAGTTTTTGAGAAAGCTATTGGGCAGATGGAATATCAAATATGAAATACATAAAGCAGATAGGTAAGCAAACTGTTGAATAGTTGTCCTTTAGAAACCGGCTTTGATGAACAGATGAGAATGATTTAGTGCGTCAATTACACACAACGTGATTGCAACTGTTTATTCTCTTGGTTAATCAGAGAGTTTAAATGTATACCCTAAAATCTTGTTTAATCTACTATTTTCCTTAGTAAATCCCTTTTTTTTATGGAGAGTGAAAAAATTCAGTTCAGCTTAGTCTGAGTAAGTGTGGTCCAATTAATGAAGTTTTATCTCATTCAATGACCTTTCAGAATCATCTTGTATTTAGTTTCCTTTTTTTTTCTTTTGGGTATTCTTGGTCATTTGTAGTCAGCTATGTATCTTTAGAGAAATGTCTTATGATCACCTGAAGTATAGAGCAGAATAATGAAATATGCTGAGTATGAGACAATATGAAAATATTTTCTTACAAGTGCAGATTAATGAATCCCATGTACCAACTGTGTAGCTAACAAAGACACTTAAAATGAAACCATAGATATGTCTCAGTTGATGTGGAGAAAGCTTATGGTATCCTGGCAGATTTCCCTTAAACAACATTCCCTTTCAATTCCCTCAAAGCCATTTCTATTTTCATTCTGTTGAGAATGAAAAAAAAAACGAACCTGCACATTTGTGCTCACACAGTAATTTTTGTCTCCGGGCATGTAATACAAGGCACAGGACTAAGTAAGCCTGAAATTCTAGAAGCACTAACATAAATCTTGCCCCGTGAAAGCTTTTTCTGACCCCCAAAGCTTTTTCTCAATCCAAAAGTAGCCTGAAATATTTCCAAGTGGGTATGACATGGAAGAAATTTAAAATGTGACAAGGAATGGTTGCAAAAAAAAAAAAGAACTGGCAATGACTTAGAGAATTTGAAACATATTTTACGATATTACTAGACATAAAGGCATTTAAAATTAATTATATATTTTTAAAAAATTTAATGTTTTTAATGAATAAAAATCTATATCTCTTTTTCCTCTCCTACCATTGAAAGCAATAAAAAAAAAATCTATTGTAAACAGATATGCATAGCTAAGAAAAATAAATTCCAGCTTTGGTTATGTCTAAAAAAGTATTTTTTGGTCTCATTTTGTAACCTAAGTCCATTACTTCTCTGTCAGGGAAGTGTGTAGCAGGGTTCAGTAGCAGTTTCCTGGAATTATGGTATTGATCAGAGTTTTTAAGTCTTTTAAAATTGTTCCTTTTAACATGTTTTTGTATACATTATTCTGCTGGTTCTACTCATTTAATTTTGCATCAGTTCATACAAGTCTTCCCCCATATTTCTCTGAAACCATGCTTTTCATCATTTTTTGTGAACAAAAAAAAAGTATTTCACTATATTCATAGAGCGTAATTTTTTTCGGCCATTCCTCAGGTGATAAGCATTCCCTCAGTTCTTTGCAACCACAAAAGGAACTGATAAGAATATTTTTGTACATGTGAGTCCTTCTCCTCTTTTCTCTCATCTTTTTAAAGGGGACTGAGGCCCTGAAATCTTAATAGCATATTTGCTTGTAGAGTAAACCAACTTCACAGGGTCAACTAAAAGTAACACTGAAATGCTTTAAAAGGAGACTAGTCGAGGTTATTCAGAATGAATGAGGAATCTATCTTTTCTTCATCTACCCTTACCTGAAGGGCTTGTGAAAAAAGGAGAAAGTGAGATAAAGTCCGTGTTTATTCTGCAGCCTTTATAAGGCAGTTACTTGTTAAACTCCCTGAGGCTTGCAGCACCTAAGCTTTATGATTTGCTTTCTTAAAATTTCAGATGGAGAAAACTATGTTTCTTTATGTTCTGATTCTTTGACAGCTTTTCTTTCTTTTTAAAAAATTTATCACAAGTCATATTGAGTGCCATATGGAATATGTAAAGGGAGGAGTAAATGGTAAGGGTAAGGTAGATTGCTCAGTTCTCAAATGAGCCAGCAAAGAGATTCACTTAAATGACAGGATGTAAGTTCAATGATAGCCCTTGGTCCTACCTCCGTTGACTCCATTTACTGTTCCACATTCCCCATGAGGCCCTGCTGACCCCGAAAACAACGATTCTAAGCGGAGTACAGCTTTCTCCAGCCTGTCCAGCAATCCCTGTGTTTCTGCCATTCTGAAAATAAAATGAACAAAAATGAATGCAGTATCAATCTTGATGAATAGAAACTAGTTTTAGAATTTAAATGGAAAGAAAAACAATCAGAACTCGAAAACTTTGCCAATAGCTTCAAAAGGATTTTCATACATCAAGAAAACGTGCAGTTTAGAGCACAAAAGTCTGAATTGGGGGGAAATGTGGTATATCTCGTCCATTTTCTATCCCCCTGACCCAAACGAGTCATAATACGCCACTATTTTACCAAATACTTGTTTTGACTGATTTTCCATTATAAACTAATTTCTATTTACAGACTATATGGCAGCCAATACCTATAGCATTTCTCAGTATTATTTATAGAACTAAGAGGCATCAGGTTGATTGCTGAATGAAGAATTGACGGTGGTATCTGGGAGGTCAAAGGTAAGAGATATAAAAGGTATTTTGAAATTAAAAACCTCTAGAGTTTAAAAAAAATACATCTCTACAATTTAAAAATTAGCAGCTTATCTACGGTCAATCACTTAGAGTCTCAACTGCGGCCACATAAAATTTGTTTCAGGGAGATCAGAGTTCAAATCCTCCCTCAAATTTTTACTAAATGTAGGACCCTGGGAAGGTCATGTAACCTTTCTTCGCCCTAGTTTTCTCACCTGTAAAATGGGGGTAATAATAAACCTACCTCCCACAGCTGTCGTGAGGGTAAAACACAGCGCTTTGTAAGCGCTTTGCAAACCGTAAAGCATTACATAAATGGTAATTACTGCTGCTACTACAACTTTCATTCTTCTCATCATTTCCTACATTGATGTCAAAAGCACAGAAATTAAAGTTGGGAGGGAAATAGGAATCCATTTAGTCCAAGCCCTTTGTTTTACAGGTGAGGAAGACTATGCCTAGAGAAGTTACGAGACTAGCCACTATTACATAGGTAGTGAGTGTGTGTGTGAGAGCTACCCAGTCTTTCATTTCTTCATAGACTGACTACATCTTGTATACTGACATTTTTTTGTGGTTGTTAAGCAGAAATTTGCTTCAAGTTTTCTTTCTTAATTTGTACTAACTGATCTATTAACATCATATATTTCCCTCTCCAGTAAGGTCAGAAAAGGAATTTTTAAAGAATTATCTAGCCTCAGGATCTATTCTACTAAAAGATATCCTGCCTTAGTTTCTGTCTGAACATGTTTAGTTCCATCTCTTGGCAAGTCCATTAAATTGCTCTAGGACAGTAGTGTCAAATTCAAATAGAAATGAATTCTTTCTGGCCATGTATTGACTTAGAAAACCACAAACTAACAGTATATCTTATATTTTTACTTATTTTATTAAACATTTCCCAGTTATATTTCAATCTGGTTTTGGTAGCACTGAGGAGTTTTGCAGGATGCTAGTTGCCCCTTCCTAGGCAACTCTTAAGACTGCAAATTGTAGTGGAGAAGGTGCTGACCTCTATTAGTGGGCAGTTTCCTCATCTGGAATTTTTCTATACCAATGAATCATAGGTATAGTCCTTTTTCTTTTCTCCTATCCCTGAAAATATTCAATTCAATTTGACAGGAATTATTTCCATTTCTTTCAAGTGTAGCTTCTCATTACAGACAAAAAGATATGACCACATTCAAGGTACTTCAGCAATTTATGAAAAAAGCAAAATAATCTTGTCTAAACTACGACTTCCAAAATGGATAAGATCAGAAGATTATTTTCAGTACAGCTAATAATCATAGTCCTACATGTTATAGAAAACACTGTTCTTCATCAGACTGTGGCAAAGCAGACCAGTCAAAGTTATATCCAATATGGTCACTGTCACATAAACGAAACCTGTGTTCACCTCTTATTTCAAAACAGTCCAGCTCAGAAGCAGTGTCACAAATATTTTGTCTTACTAACTGATAAGGAGTGCATTCATGTTGCTTCCAATAAATCATTCTGTTAAGTGTAAGTCCTCAAGAGACACCAAACCTGCTGGTAACCCTCAAGTTTAATAAACTACATCAAACTAAGCAGCCAATAGAAACTGCAGCTAATATAATAATTGTACTTACAGGACCCATTAGTTGTGGAACATTTAGAATGTAAATAGAAGCAAATGTCTCCAGGGACTGTTTAATAATAAATGTATTATTAGATTGTATACATTCTTCCTTCTGTTGATTATTTTAAAGTAACTGGTAAATAATGAGTTCTTTGGTTTAAAATACCCACAAGGGTAATTTCTTTTTCTTTTCTCTTCTTTCTTTCTTTTGCAATACTGTTAGTTTTAAAACAAAAACTGCTTTGGAAGGGATGGGAGAATTTGGGAGTGCCCAATATTCCCATAAAGATAAACTGGTTATGTAGCTGACCAACAATTACAAGGAAAAAAAGGGCATTAAATACCCATCTAAAAACATCCTACATACTCCCCAAATTTAAAGAGTGAACAAGATGGGGACCTTCAAATGCTAGTCCCAACCATTATTTCAATAAGGAAGCCTTGGGGAATCAAAGGTCAATGGAATTAGGTCACCACCCAGAAGACATTAAAAACAGCCCTATATCAACCAAAGCCTGGAGTGAGAGTGCTTCTTATTTTCAAGAACATAGAAACTTCCTTTCACAAAGGGTGTAATGCAATGTATTAAATACATTATGCACATGCAGCCCACAACTTTACTGAGTGTTGCAACAGAACCAGATTAAAAAAGCAAATGGGAAATATTTGACAATATAAACAAAAATATAATAAAAATTGGAAAATATTAATATGTCATTTTCTTTTTTTTTTTTTTTTTTTTTTTTTTAAATAAATTTATTTAACTTTTTACATTCATTTTCACAAGATTTTGGGTTCCAAAATTTTCTCCCCCTTGGGGGGGGGGGGGGGGGGGG
>JAQQSK010006180.1:0-14558 GCA_028658325.1 Potorous gilbertii
AGACATATAAAATGTCACATCCATAGAGATAGGAAAAGGACCTGTGATTTCATTTGTATAGAGAATATTCAGATGAGGAAACTCCTACCAGTTCAGTTTGGCCCCTTCTCTACAATTCATGGTCTTAGAAAGTTACCTAGAGGTCTAAGAGCTCAAGTAACTTACCCAAGTATGAATCCAAGGTAGAATTTGAACCACTATAGCCACTACACCACACAGCTCCTCTAAGTCCATTAAAAGGTTTAATAGTAATTGACATGCAGTGGCACAGACTCAAAATCCAGTGTGCCCAACTTTGGAGAGTACGTTGCCATGCAAAGTCAAAAACCAACGTACCCAACTTTGTAGTGTACATTGTCATACTCACAAGCCCAATATCAAGTAAAACTTTTTGGTAATGGTATTACTCAGCAATGGTTGCCTTTTCTGAAAGAAAAAAAATTGAAGTCAACTAAAAACAATGAAAGCCATTAATTTCTTATTGAGGGTGGGGCATATCTTGTATTGGACATCCCTGCTTTGAGGTATGGCGAATCAAGAAGTCACAGAATTTGACAGCAAGAAAGGACCTCAGTAGACATTTACTTCAACTCATTCATGAAGTAATATACATTCCACCATACAGATAATATGCCCTGTTCTTCTTTACCTGGTATCTGCTTGAATATTTTCAGAAAGGAAGATCCTTCTACCGCTCATGGCAAACTGTTTTGCTGTTTAATAGCCTTAATTGTTAGAAAGGTTTTTTTTCCCTGAGATTAAACTTAAATATGACTCTTTGCAGTTTTTTCCCTTAGCTCCTGATTCTGCCCTCTGAGGTCATTAGAACAAATCCAAACTCTCTTTCATGTGACAGACTTTAGAAACTTGAACATAGTTATTATATCACTTGTGAGTCTTTTCAGTAGGCTAAACATGCTTAATTTCTTCAACCTTTTTTTGATATATCATGAACTCAAGGTCCTTTATCATTCTAGTTGCCTACTCTGGATGTTTTTTAGTTTATCAATGTCTGTCTTAAATCACAATGCCAAGAACAGAGTATAATACTTCATGTGAGATCTGATAAGGGCAGAATAGAGGGAGACTTTCCCTTTCTTGTTTCTGGAACTTATAGTTCTTTTAATGCAACTCAAGATTGCATTACTTTGACTATCACATCACATTGATATCTCATATTCATCATGTATGTAGTCTACTAAAATTCCTAGCTCCTTTTCAAACAATTTCCATATATCCTTGCTTCCTTGATGGTACCTGTGTGGTGTTTAATTTATTTTTATCCAAATGTAATATTTGACCTTCACCCATATTCTATTTCCTCTTGTAAGATTTAAGATATGAAGAAAGATAAAATTTCTTAAGAAATTCACTATCCAATGAGGGTAATTACACCTACAGGAAAACTTGAAGATAATTGACAAGGGGAAGACACTAGAACTATGGGAAATCAGGAAATAACTTCTGATAGAAGTGAAATTTTAGCTGAGACTTGAAGGAAACTTGAGAAGTCAGGAAATGAAGATGAGGAGGAAAAGTATCCCAGATTTGTTTTATCTGTAAATTTTGTGAACATATCATCTGTGCCTTTATCTAAACAGTTATGCCCAAGCATTAAGAGGTAAGATAAAATGTTTTAATTTTGATTTTTTTTCTCTATATCTATCTTGAAATGCTGTTGGACTTACTGATGACTTTGTAAGTCCATTTCTTTTATTTCCTCTATTACTCTTTCAAATATGTGAGCAGACCTAGACTTCTAGGAAGAAAACTGAAGAAGTGAAGTATAGAAAAATTCCAAGGCTAACAGATTGTACAGTTCTAAAATATAAAGAGCAATGCCCTCAACAAACTGTTGAATTCAATTGTGAAATAGAAATCTATGAATGATGGTAGATGATGCTTTAAGAAAGGTGAATGTGTGTGGAGGGGAGGATTGGGTGATGAGGAAAGCACAATACATACAGGTAATTAGAACAATTGCTAACAGAATCAAGTTACAGGCAAGAAAACTAGGAACTCTCAAACAGGTTCTTGAGAATATAGAAATTCAGAAGGTGAAAACTTTAGTCACATTTCAATCTTGCGAGATCCACTCAAAGATAAGAATATATACTCCTGGCTGTGCTGGAAAAAAATGATCATCTGACTCATTCTGCCTTCTGAAGACCAGCTCCTTTAATCATGATGGTGAACATTATCCATCCCTTCCTCCAAAACAAGATGGTACCTGCCAGCATGCCAACATGGAATCTGACAACTATCCTTATTTCCTTGCCTTGTTGGATGCATGAAAATAGTAATTTTCTTTTTTAAAATTTAATTTTTATTTTCAGTTCCACATTCTCTCTCTCCCTCTACCTGTTCCCTTACCTATTGAGAAGGTAAGAAATACAATATTCATTTTACATGACAATCATGCAAAGCATATTTCTTCATTAGCCATGTTCCAAATAAAAAGGCAAAAGCTCTTTATCTAGATGTTATGAGGCTTCAGAGTTGGGGTAGATCAGAGTTACTAAAGTTTTCATAGTTGATTGTGTACAATTGTCCTGTTACCACATAGGTTGATCTGGTTCAGCTCACTTCACTTTCTATCAGTTTATACAGGAGCACAGTCACTTTCAGTGATTCTCCAAGTTTATTGAATGTCTTTAGTCCTTGGTCAGGTAAGACCTCAGAAGAATATGAGTATGACACATGTATGAGACAAGCAGACTGGCAGGTACCACATCTAGAAGAGCAAGGACCTCTATTTTGTTCATTTTAAAGCAGGATTCTGAGGTCCTTTCCAAATCTGAGACCTATGACAGTGATGCTTATGTGATTCATTGATACTGAGAGTGTATATTGCTTCTGATTATGCAGCTTGGACAGGATCCCATTCTCCTAACCAGAATGGGTAAATGTTGGATATTAGAAAACTGGTAAGGCACAAGAGAGCCTCTAAAGAGACCCATATTCATCAACGCAAAGCTACTCTGGACAACATTGCAGCATTAATTAATGAAAATAATATTTAAAAAAAGATCCACTAGGAAACTCAAAAAGGATTGTATGACTATATTGCACTAAAGTAGGGATCCTTATATACTCTGTGAGTGTGTACGTGTCTATGGGGACTCCTTTGGCAGTCTGGCAAAGCCTGTGGACCCTTACTCAGACCATTTATGAAAGCATTAAGTAAAAAAAAAGTAAGATTAGAAAGAAGAGTATTTTGAAATAGAAGTATATATATATACACACACATATATATGTGTGTGTATATATATATATACACATATATACAGGAGTAGATGAGTTTGTTTTCATACACACAAATATGCATATTTATGTATATAAATATATGCATATAAAGTTGTTTGGTTGTTTGTTTTAGTCGTGTTTGACTCTTTGTGACCCCATTTGGGATTTTCTTGTCAGAGATAATGCAGTGATTTGTCATTTTCCTCTCTAGCTCCTTTTACAGATAAAGAAACTGAGGCAGACAGGATTAAGTGACTTGCTTAGATTCATATAGACTAGTAAGTGTCTGAGGCTTAATTTGAATTCAGGAAAATGAGTCTCTCTGACTCCAAGCCCAGAGCCCTAACCACTGTGCTACTAGCTGCCTATATATACATGTATGTGTGTGTATGTTTATGTATATACATATGCCTATCCCTATCCCTACACCTATACCTGTACCTATGCCTATACTAAAATAAGCTCATAGACCGCAGATTGCAAATGCTTGTACTAGAGTATCCCTAAGAAATGTCTCACATACAAATGCTTTTTTTTCCCTCAACATCCCAACATCAGACATCTAGGAAAGATAATGGGCAGAGTGTTAGAACTCAGGAAGACCTGAATTCAAATCCTATCTAAGACATTTATTATGGGACCTCCAGGAAGAGCTCCTACATCACATGTTTTGAGAACTAAATGAGTTAACAACTGTTACAGAATTCAGTTTTTACTGTCTTCATCATCATCATCATCATCTTAACTGCCTGCAAAATCTGTTCAGCCATCTCAATATTTTAAGTATAGAAGATGAGAAGTCTGTTTGCTTATGAACATTCAGCAATTTGCTTCCATTTTTCCATTTTCGTTGGCCTATTTCCTGGCATGGAGCCCTATTCACTCTGTGCCTGTATATGTCTGTGTGTGTTCCCGCCCACAAACCCACATGCCTTCACTTATGAAATAAGTGCAGCATATTCTTTCCCCCTGGCCTCTAAGTGGTTTTCTAAGGCCTCACAGGGAGTTTTGAGTTCAAGTACATTTATTTTATATTTGTTTATGACACAAATCTGTCCCTCCAAAGCCTCTTCTTTACAGCATGTCTCATAATAACAGAGCTGGAAGGTGGCAGGAAAAAACAAATTATTTCTAAATGAAACACTCTCCAACTCAGTGTAAATGTATTTCAAAGACAGATTTACATGTTCAGGATATTTTTCACCTGCTAAATATTGACGTTTGTGATTTTCTGTTGGCACACTAACAAGCCAGGGAGCTTCCCTCTCTTTTCCCCATGCTCCTGGCCCCATAGCACTGACTTGTGAGGGAACAAAGAGACTTACATTCACACTGGGAGCATTTTCATTGTCATCTGGTTAATCATAACCACCTGTCAGCCTTATTCTGTTTATCTACAAATTATATACATGGTGTACTTGGCTGACATGACATTTTCTGGAGTATGACACCTCTGGAAACACTTTTGACAGGTGGATAAACTACTTCTGATTTGCACAAAGTCATCAGTGGTGCCAGCAAACAGATTAAGTGAGAGGAAGGGATGGCAGAGTGATTATTTTAAGCAAAAGGAAGGAGGTTCTATCTTCATAATTATTTACTAGGGCCGTGGAGAAATGTTGTACTGAAGGAAGTACAGGGAATGTGGGTGTTTCATCAAATTAAAGGGGAGAAGGGGATTATATTTTCCTGTTGCTGTTGGCCAAGCACTTTCCTCCTGAAAATGAAAAGTGGCAGAGAACACAGGGAAAATTAATGAGAAATCTCAGAGGGTCTGGAGAAATTTCAAAGCTTCAGAAAATATTATGAATCACCAAAAACTGTTGAATTGTGATTAAATCAGGACAGGGCCTAGTACAGCAAAAAATACCATTTCATTTTGATGTAGTGCCTTTCATAATCAAGATTCCTAATAGGAAAACAATGAATGCCTCTTCTGCCTGCTTCTGCAGAGAATACTGTAGTGAAATGGTAACAGACATTCCAGATAGACTATTTGTTCCTCACATAACCCAAAGGCACTAGCTAGTAATTTTAGTAAGAGAGAAAAGTTAGCTAAGACACTGATGCGGGTTAGACTCTACACTAGGAGGGCAGGGATGTAGGAATAGAGAAGAAGCCAAAATGATTCCGTAATTGAATTAGAAGCTCTGAGAGGCAGATGTTTCCCAGGCATTGCCCTGGGATCAGGGGATACAAAAATTAAACCAAACCAACAAGGACAACAACAAAATAAAATCAGTGTTGAACCAAAAGAGATCTCAAGTAAGAAGTGGCAACGGAACTAAGTCTTGGAAATGATCTGGGATTCTACCAGGCAGAAGTGAAGAGGCATGGGGGCCAGCAGGCTGAAGATGGAATATGGGCTTTAACCAGTTTCATTGGAACATAATATTGTAGTAGTAGTAGTAGTAGTAGCAGCAGCAGTAGCAGTAGTAGTAGTAGCAGCAGTAGTCGTAGTAGAAGTAACAGCAGTATTACAGTATTCTATTACCGCTGTTACTACCACTACCAGGGGTGGTGATGGTAGCAACAGCTATTCGTACTCTACTCTGCTCCTAGCTAACATTCATATGGTGCTATAAGGTTTGGAAAGAAATTCACATGTTGCTCATTTGATCCTTACACAGCCCCGTGAGGTGGGTGCTAGTATGACCTTCTTTTTAAAGCTGAGGAAATAGACTGTGAGATGTTTAGTGAATTTCCCAGAGTCAAGAAGTTCCTAAGTGTCTGAGGCAGAATTCTAATTTAGGCCTTTCCTGACAGTAAGTCACATGCTTTGCTCTATCCCTTGTGGCACCTGTCTTCCTAGAACATAGTATGAGGGGGAGTAATGTGAAATGAGACTACGATGATAGACTGAAGACTTTCCATCACAAACACAGGAATTTCTATGTTATACAAGTCATCATTGTGCACCACTGGAGTTTTTGAGCAGAGGAAAGATCTAACTAGAATTTATGTTTTATGGATGTTGATTTGTGTTGATGATGAAAAGGAGAGGGAAGAGAGAAAAGGAAGAAACACAAACTAGGAGGTTACAGTCCAGGATTTCAGGTAATGAAAAACTAAGAAGAAAGGGTCAAAGAAAAGTCAAACATCAGGCACTCCAGGCATTACTGTTTTACCATGCTCTGCGATCTAGCACAATTGGACAGACCTATATCCCAAACATGCCGTGTAATTTCTTTGCTTGGACCTATACCTAGAATTTCTTTCCTCATTTTTATGACTTCTTGAATTTTGACCCATCATGTAATACTAAGTTTAAATGACATCTCCTCTAGGAAGACTTTTCTGATGCCATAGTTTATCACTACCTTCTTGCCAGAACCTTGCAAAGTACTTTGTTTCTAGCCTCCCTGGTACATTTTCCACAGAATACTCAATACTGGTGGTTTTGTCTCCTTTTTGTGCTCTTTCCCCCATAGTACACTGGAAGCTCAAGAAGGCCAGGGGCAGTGTATTATCTAGTTGAATCTCTCCTTTAGTATCTATGCTCTGCCAATAGTAAATGATCAATTTTGAAAGGCCCTCAAAATATGATGTAAGGAAGAATAGATGAATACAGATGGGATAATTAGGCTTAATGAAGAGAAGTTTTGGGTTAGTAGGACATGGCAACTATCAATCTTTGAAGGGTTATTGCATGGAAGAGGAATTATATTTCTTCTGCTTGGGTCCAGAGAGCAGAACTAGGAACAATGGGTAGAAATTACAGTGAGGAAAATGAATGTCTAATATGAATATAATTAATAATAATTAGGGCTACTCATTAGTGAGATGGGCTACTTTAGAAGGTGGTTGACCCTTTGAGGTTTTCAAGTAAAAATAGACAGTCACTTCCAAGGTAGGTTGGGCAGGGGAAAACTTTCCTTTACAGGTGGACTAGGTAACCCCTGAAATCATCTCCTTTGCTGTGACTCCATGATTCTATTTGTTTTCATTATCTCGATATAACTCAATGACCAATGATTGTGAAGCAATACAGAAGCAGGAGTGGGTCAATTATGTTTGGTGATGGGAAATCTCTCCTTCCTATAATCCGGATTAAAAGGCATATTTGGAGGAAATATTGTTGGGTGGGAACACATTTGGTTCTGTCACTAAGAAACAATTTCCTGATTCACCAATCAGTGAACTTTTATAGTGAAACACTAGTGTTTATGTTGGAGAGGGATCTACCAGAAGTCAGAATTTCTGGTAGAAAAAAACAATATTTTGAACATAGAAATTTCCTGTTTGGATATGTTCCTTATATATACTCTGGGGAGTTAAGAAACCTTTGTTTTATTCCTGGCCATCTGTTTAATTACCCTTATCACCCCAAACAAGTCACCTAGCCTCTTTGTGACTCAGTTCCTCATCTGTAAACTGGGAATGATAATGGAGATTTATTCAATGACCTAATTTAAAAACAAAATACATGAAACAATGCCAGATTGGATCATATTCTGAGAAGGTAAACCAAAATGGTAAGAAGACTTAAAAATACACTACATGAGTTTATTTCAAGTAGTTGGAGATATTTAGCCTGAAGAAAGTGGGGTGTAGGAATAGGGGTAAAGGAATCAGAATTGTTTTCAAATATTTTATAGGTTGTCGTGGGATTAGGTTCATTCAACCTGGCCACAACAGTGCAGAACTGGAAAGAATGGATAAAAACTTCAAGGAGGCAGATTTCAATCAATACAAGGAAGGACTTCCTAAAAATTTGAGAAGGCATATGATGGGGTAGGATGCATGGTGCAGCTAGTTCTCTGTCATTGCAGGTCTTCATACAGAAGGTAGATGATCATTTGTCATGGGTATCTTAGAGGGGATACCTATTCAGGTAATGGTTGGATCTGACACTCTCTCAGTTCCCCCTTGAACTCTCTGATTCTTTGACACTTTGATACAATTTTAAAAATATTATCTATCTCCCCTGTTGCTTCGAATAATATTGTTGTGCATGAAAATGTCAGTTCACAAATAATTTGGAGCAGCAGCTGTGCTTGCTACATTATTCCCCCTTGTTTTAGCTCTCTTCTCTGTCTCCCCACTAGCAGCAATTACAATGCCTAGCCCTGAACTCCCAATGGATGAGGCTCCACAGGAGCCAGCATTTAGCCTCAAAGAAAACATCGACCACATCAGATTCTTTATGTGAACAATAAATGAGGGGCAATTGCCCATCATCCCACAAACACCAGGAGGACAAAGCAGACTTTATCAGGTTTGCTTCACTCTTCTGTTGTTATGTAATTTTTTCCTTCTGCAAATGCTGTTCGGCCGCATAATTATTAGTGATTATATAACCAGTAATGAAACTTATTAAGATAATAGTGATGTAGTGGAAAGAACACTAGACCAGCCTCTAACACCGAACTAGCCGAGTGGTCATGAGGAGGTTACTTAACCTTTCCTTGCCTCAGTTTCCTCAGCTGTGAGGTCCAAATGAGATAATGGATCATAAGATCATGGACTTCACGCTAGAAAGAAATCTAGAAGCCTTCCAGGTCAACACTCTCATTTTATAGACAAGGAAAGAGAGACCAGGTCTTGCTAGAAGCAAGTGAAAAGATTGAAATTCTACTCCAGGTTTTCTGGCTCTAAATTCAGTGTTTTTTAAATTTTTCACCCACTACTCTTTTTATTTTGTAGTTATATGTCAATTAAGCAACTAGGTAGCACTGTATTTGGAGTCAGGAAGACCTGAGTTCAGGTTTAGCCTTAGATACTAGCTGTGTGACCTTGGGTAAGTCAATTAAACTCCGTATGCCTCAGTTTTCTTGGAAAATAGAGATAATAACAAGAGCGCCTACAAATTAAGATAATATTCATAAAGCTTTTCACACGGTGCCTGACACGTAGTAGGAAATTTATAAATACCAGCTATTGCTGTTATTGCTATTGCCATGGAAGGAATCAGAAACAAATGATTAAAGAAGAGACGAGACATTTTTAATTAATTGAACGGATATTTAGTTTTATATTTTATTTTGATTGGTATGATATTTTGTATTTGTAGAGTACTGATTCTGGATTTGGAAGCAGACGCTCGGGGTTCTAGTTCCAAAATGCAACTCGACGAGTAGCAGCTTTCTCTGTCTTTAAGACAGGGGTGAGAATACTTCACATTCATTATTTGTACTACAGGCTGTTATGAGGAAAACATTTTAGAAACCTGAAAGTTCTGTGTAAATGTTAGTTAGAAAAATAATAACACATTTACAGGGTGATCGAAGTTACAAAGTTACAACGAAAATGTGTTTGTAATGGAAGCAAAGGAGGATATTTTGCTGTTTTTGTTTTCGTGTAATCAAGTGCCTCTGATTGACTCTTGCCTTTATCAACCAAGAGTCTTTACCAGGAGTAGAGTACAGAAACAAAAGTTTCTTTAACTAGAAACAGTATATGTATTTGTATTGTTAATTATTTTAATGCAATTAAAGAAGATCTTCCTCACCCATTCATGGGTCTGCCCATTAAGGGACACTTGCTCAGGGAAGATTTGTAGGAAGACCCACTCCTTTTGTTGAGTTTCTCATGAGGCACTGGTTCTGAAGGGCTGTGATGCCCTCTGGCTCTAAAAAATATATAACTACTATAAGGATGAGGTTTACTTTGAGGCTTACTGACTGGAAGTCAGCTGAGACTCTGGGAAGCCATGAAGGAGCCCCCTGGCTTTGAAAACCCAGATGTTGGTGCTTCTCTCTCTGGTAACTGTGTGTGTATAGTCAGACAGTTATTTGTCAATCTGAAATGTATGTCAGACACTTGGAAACCTGTCTGTTGATCTTTGATTTCTCTGCATTTTTTCTGAAGTTCAGGGTGCTGACTTTTTCCCCTGATCTAAGTGAATGATACATGTACTTGATTAAAGTGGTTGCTGACCCCTCAAAAGTTGCACTTTCTTTTAAAAAAGCAGATTGAAGGGGGTGACAGCAGATCCCCCTGTGTATGTCAGGGTGCTTACTGTTCGTGTTGCGCTGGATCCAAGTTCTAAAACTTTTGTATGTTCTGGACCTCTTTGGCAGTCTGGTGAAACTTAAGGACCCCTCTCAGACTAAGATTTGTTTTCCCTGTGCTAATAAAGACATTGACCAGCCTGAAATCTACTCATGGATTCCTTGGGGCTTAGGTGAAAAATCTCTGCTTAGATGATCTTTGCTTTTTGTTCACCATTGACACTGATTCTATGGTTCAATAACCCTGGGCAGATTCTTCCACACACTTCTGCTTCCATGCTCATGACAATGTGGAGGTGACTCTGATTTCAAGATTGTTAGGCCTGTGGAGTCCATTGGCTAGTCAACAAGTATTTATTGAGCACCTTACTATATATATGTCAGGAATTGTGCTAAATGCTGAGTTTATTACAAAAATAAACAAAATAATAATTAATTAATAATAAAATAATAAATAGTAAAAATAGAACAGTCCCTCCTTTCAAGGAGTTCACAGTTCATCAAGAGATGATGTTCTAGTAAGTATCGACAAACAAGCTATATACAAGATAATTGGAAGCAATCACTGAGGAAAAGCACTAGCCTTAGAAGGGTTTCTTGTAGAAGCTGGGATTTTACCTGGGACTTGAAGGAAGCCAGGAGACAAAGATGAGAAAAGAGAACATTGCAGGCATGGGGAACAGTCAGTGAAAACAGGCAGGCAGGAGATGGAGCAACATTTCCTTTCTCTGACATGTTCTATGTTCTGGAAAAATCTCAGCTGGTTTGGGCTCAGGGTGAGGAACCTGCAGCCTCGAGGCTACATGTGGCCCTGCAGGTCCTCAAGTGTGGTACTTTGACTTAATCCAAACTTCAAGGGAAAATCTGTTTATTAATAGGATTTGTTCTGTGCAATTTGGATTCAAAGGCCTGCACTTGAGGACTTGGAGGGCCATGAGGTCACAGGTTCCCCACCCCTAGGTCTGGCAATAGACTGATTTTGTCTTATGAGGACCACTCTAGCTAAGCGGGAAGAAGTATATCACCAGCTGGTTAGTTTTTTTTAATGATTATTGGTCAAAGTAACTTAAAGTTCAAAGAATGGTGCTCAGTCCTATCTGACCACTTTCTACTTCTGTAGTAGCTATGTTAAGGTAGCAGAAAACAGGGTAGAAAACATTAATATTTAGAAATATTTAGAAATATCTAATAATATCTAGAAAACACATTATTTAGACTATAAACATTCATATTAATTTATAATTAATTATAATAAATTATAAATATTAACTATTATCAATATTGATATTAACTTAAATGTTGATACTTTATGTGTTCCTTTTCAAATAACAACTAAGTGTGTACACTCTTGAAGGATTCAAATTCTATTGCTCTTGAAGCTAAATGGAAGGATGGTTTGTTCATAGGTTCTCCCTGGAGAAGCAGATAAAAGATTTGGCAGAATTGGTTTCTGTCATATGATAAAAAGCAACAAGAAACATTTTCATGAGACACTTGGCTGTCCTCTATTACAGCACTAATAAGAATTTGCAAAATCATCAGGAAGATAATTACAATTTATGTACAGGATCTGTTGCAAAGGATGATAAGGTAGAATATTTTTCCTAAGGACTCAATAACATCCTTCAAATTCAATCTATACTTACTAGGTTATTTCAGTACAAATGAAGGTCTAGGGGAAAAAAAGATGGTAAAGAATATGTTGGAAAACATGGTTCAGGAATAATAAATGAGAAAAAAAAGAGGCTTGCAAACACAAATCACAAATAATTTTTTTGAGAAAAAATGAAACACTGAATTTGGTAAGTAAATTAAATACTCAAATCTTGTGCATCTTGTGGTCTCCTATCTATCTGTCATCCACACTTTGTTCACACGACCAGTCTATCTTCTTTTTTTTCATACATTAATAACATCCATTCCTCCAGTTTTTCAAAGATTTTGCTTTGTTATGCTTTTGCTTTGTTATATTTTTGCTTTGCAACCTGCTTTTAATTTTTTTGCATCTTTCATATTTTTGTACTTTATTTCCCTTTGCAAGATTTAATCTTTAATTCTTATATATTCTTATATTCCATGTCTTATAGTCATAAAACGACACTGATATATGTTGGTATACAAAGAGATAATTCTTTGTTTCTGGGAGATGTTTGGGTCCATTAGGATAGCTTTGCTATTTTCTGAAGCCAATCCAAACTGGTGATTAATGGACTGAACTTTATTTTTTCTGTCTGTCTTAAATATACACATTTATGGAAGGTTCCCCAGTTTATTTATATGACTGTACATCATAATTTGGACATGAGACACTCTCTGCCCTTTGACTTTTCCTGTGAGAACAATCAATCCAATTTCTGTTTAGTGGTTATATAGATCTTTTCCCTTAGACTCTACAGTATTATAAGACTTGATGCAATCAGAATATTATCCACAAATAGGACCATCTAGAAGATGTTACTACTCTCAGTGAATCCCTTTTCAACTTAGTTTCTGTACTAGATCTCTGTTATCTCTATACACTTTAAGAAAACATTAAGCCTCCCAGTTCTATGCCTTATCTGATATGACCAGAAAATTATTGAGCAAAGTGAATTTTCTTATTTCATCATTCAAAGGTTTTTTTTCTTCTTCTAATTTTGATGTGTGGTTTAGAGATAGCTTGTTCAAGAGAAAGTTTGAAGTAGGGATTCTTGACATAATTTTTGTGTGTCACGAGCCCCTCTAGTGCTCTGATAAAACCTATAGACATCTTTTAGAATACATTTCAAAATGCATAAAATAAAATATATGATACTACAAAGGAAACCAAAGATTAATAAAAAATAGAGATATAATCTTTTCCTAACTATATTCATAAAACCTCTGATGTCTAGCAAAGACCCTCCTTGAGGGTCCATGGACTCCAGGTTAAGAATCCATACTTTAGACAGGGGTGGATCCAGGATGGAGTGGAAAGACAAAGCTGTAGAAGCTCCTCCATGTAGCCCATAAAATACCTGTAAAAATGACTCTAAATAAATTCTAGAGCAGCAGAAGCCACATGAATGATAGAGCGAAAGAGATTTCCAGCCCAAGACAACCTGGAAGGCCAACAGGAAAGGTCTATTGCACCAGGCACAGAGTAGAGTGTAGCCCAGCATAGGTAGCATGGTGCAGCAAGGACAGGATCTGGAACAGATTTCAGGGCTCCATTGGCCAAAGAGAACTTCAAAGGTTAGTGAGAAAACTCCTTCACCCCGGAGAAGGGAATATGGTCTGGACCACTGGCAGCAACCACTGCAGTGGTAGTATGCATTTTTGAAGCCCTTTGCCTAAAGCCCCTGGAGGAATTTAGCAGCTGATCTGAATCTCAGCCCTGAGAGTGGCCCTGGAGTGAGGAGGAGAACTGGCATGGTGGAGCTGGAGGCAGTTGTGAAGAGGGACATCTACTTGCAGATTCTGGGCAGAAAAGATTTTGGTTGCTCCCAGATTAGTGCTCAAGCCAGAAGAGGATCAAACTCCTCTCCCTTGATTGCGCCACCTTGGAGGAACTGAGAACTTACAGATCACAAGAGTCAAAGGATTCAGAAGTCAAGTAACTGGCTAGGGAAATGCCCCCAAAAGGGAAAAAAATAAGAGTATAGAAGGTTATTTTCTTGGTGAACAGGTATTTTCTTCCATCCTTTCAGATGAGGAAGAACAACGCATACCATCAGGGGAAGTCAAAGCTTTGGCATCCAAAAGCTCCGAAATAAATATGCAATGGTCTTAAGCCATGGAAGAGCGCAAAAAGAATTTTGAAAATCAAGTAAGAAAAGTAGAGGAAAAATTGGGAAAAGAAATGAGAGAGGTGCAAGAAAATAATGAAAAGTGATTCAACAGCTTGCTAAAGGAGACCCAAAAAATGTTGAAGAAAATAACACCTTTAAAAATAGGCTAACTCAATTGGCAAAAGAAGTCCAAAAAGCCAATGAGGAGAAGAATTCTGCTTTTAATAAGCAAAATTAGGCAAATGGAAAAGGAGATTCAAAAGCTCATTGAAGAAAAATAGTTCTTTAAAAATTAGACTGGAGCAGATGGAAGCTAATGACTTTATGAGAAACCAAGAAATTACAAAACAAAACCAAAAGAATGAAAAAATGGAAAATAATGTGAAATATCTCATTGTAAAAACAACTGATCTGGAAAATAGATCCAGGAGAGACAATTTAAAAATTATGGGACTACCTGAAAGCCATGATCAAAAAAAGAGCCTAGACATCATCCTCCATGAAATTGTCAAGGAGAATTGCCCTGATATTCTAGAACCAGAGGGCAAAATAAGTATTCAAGGAGTCTATCGATCACCGCCTGAAAGAGATCCAAAAAGAGAAACTCCTA
>JAQQSK010006181.1:0-14558 GCA_028658325.1 Potorous gilbertii
GAGAATAGGCATGCATATAAATAGTTTTGGTAAATAAATCAAATCTGTACAAGAATTATTTGGCCGTCATGTAATGTAACTAACGACTCATGTTGCTAGAACATTTTAAGGTTTGAAAAGCGCATTTCAAATATAATCTCATTTGAGCTATATAATAAACAGGGAATATAGACGCTATTGTTAGCCCCACTTTAAGAGATCAAGGAAGGCAGAAGTGTAGGTGACTGGTCCAGGGTCATGGAACTCGAAAGTATCTGAGGGGGGATCGAACTCCCACATCTTCTTGATTCCCACATCCAGTGCTCTTACCACACGTATGGGTACATACATACACATGCATAAGCATGCATGAGTACATATATGGATATACTGGGGCTAGCCTCAACTGGCCAGGGAGAATCCCCTATTAAGTTTTCAGTATAAGCATTACAATTTTAGAAATTGGTTATCACTTCAAAGCAGGGGGTGATCTGTTGCTTTGTTGATTGCCTAGACTTTTAAAGAGTGTTAATAAAGTATGTGCAAACATGTTTCCCCCGGAGACCCTGGTTGTTAAACGTTTACCAAAACACACCTATCTTGCTCAGTAAGAATTGCTTGAATTCAGTAGAAATGTAATAGAATTTTGAGGGAATGAAGTCATCATCAGACACAGGAAGACTGGTGCCTGTGCAAAAAATCACTGGAATTTGTGTGCACTTAAGTGCACAAAGTGTTTTACATCCATTATTTCATCTGAGTCTAACAACAATCCTACACGCATACATGGGTGAATCCATGCATTTACACAAAAACACATGTACACACATACACACATGCCTACACATACACATATGCCTACACATGTTAGCCCCTCTGGTTTAGAAAACTTTATATAAAAATATGTCTGTCCCAAGAGAAGTCACAAGGTAAACTTTCTTTTTCCCTGTTATGCACTTAAAGGAATTCCCATTTCATTCAAGGCAGATTTCATAAAAGGGAGAAAAAATAAAAGTAACAACAAAGCATTTAACTGTGTAGCATTTTGTAGCACCTAAATAACCATCATTTCCAGCATAAGTGAATGATTGCCTCCCATTACTTGGAAGTGCAAATATGTATGTGTAAGAAGAATTGAGACCAGCATTTTTAGAATGAATTCCAGTCTGTTAATGGTGATGCATTGTTGAACTCGTATAGTAAATGGACTGAAATGATATTGAACAAAGCCACTGAGTTCTTTGGAGAAGAAAGGACTTCGTAAATCTAGGCTTGCTTCTTCAGGTTTGTTGGCATGCCCACACTTATAGGTAGAATGTTCCCATGTTCCTATGTTATGTAGGGGATTTGAAAGCTTCCTCAGTTCCTTAGCATTGGAAAAATCACTTTTTAAAAAAATTCTACCCTCTGCTTCTACAATAATAGCAAGAACAATTAAACCGCTGGTATAAATGGAAGAAAATCCCAAGAGTGATCTTCTGGCCTTGAAGCTCTTTATTCGAAGCAACCTGTTAGTGTCCTGATGTCTTGGGAGCCAGGATAATTAAACTTCCTATTCTTCATGGAATGTCAAATAAGTAGCTGACTCTATGGTACTTCTGAAGAACTGGGCAAGGAGGGAGGCTTGGAATTCTGGTGGAATAGCTCCCACACCTTTAGGGCATTCCAGGGTAAGCTGAGCCCAGGAGGGCAATAGTCACAGCTCAGGAACTTGGTGTATTTTCTCAAGGGCAGGGAAAGAAAAATTAATTCACTTTTCTTTTTTTTTAAATTTATTTTTAGTTTTCAACATTCATTTCCACAAGATTTTGAATTCTAAATTTTCTTCCCATCTCTCCCCACTCCCACCCCAATATGGCATGCATTCTGAGTACCCCTTCTCTGAGTCTGCCCTCCTTGCAATCTCCCCCTCCTTTCCTTCCCCCTTATTTTCTTGTAGGGCAAGATAGATTTCGATACCCTATTGCCTAAATATCTTATTTCCCAGTTGCATGTAAAAACAATTTTTTAACATTTGTTTTTAAAACTTTGAGTTCCAAATTCTCTTCCTTCTTCCCTCCTCACCCACCCTCACTGAGAAAGCAAGAAATTCAATATAGTTTATACATATGTAATTATGCAAAACACTTCCATAATAGTCATGGAATATGTCATAATGGACATATGTCATATGTCATGTTGAATAGTCATAATATATCTCCCTCCATCCTATCCCATGTCCCCCACTTATTCTATTTTTAACTTTGACCCTGCCCTTTTCAAAAGCATATGCTTTTGTCTACCCCCTTCCCCAATCTGCCTTCCCTTCTGTCATCACCTTCACCCTGCTTATTCTTTTCCCCTTACTTTCCTGTAGGGTAAGATAACCCAATTGAGTGTGTGTTATTCCTTCCTTAAGCTAAATCCAATGAGAGTAAGGTTCACTCATTCCCTCTCACCCTGCCCCTTCCCTCTATTCCAAAAACATTTTTTTTTGCCTCTTATGAGATAATTTCCTCTATTCTTTCTCTCCCTTTCTCCTCCAAATATATTCCTCTCTTACCCTTTTAATTTTATTTTTAGATATCATCCCTCTGTATTCAGCTCACTCTGTGCCCTCTCCTCTCTCTCTCTCTCTCTCTCCCTCCCTCTCTCTCCCTCTTTCTCTGTATGTATGTGTGTGCATGCAATATTAAGCAAGGTCTTATGAGTTACAAATATAATCTTTCCATGTAGGAATGTAAACAGTTCAACATTAATAAGTCCCTTATGATTTCTCTTTCCTGTTTCCCTTTTCATGCTTTTCTTGCTCCTTTATTTGAAAGTCAAATTTTCTATTCAGCTCTGGTCTTTTCAGCAAGAATACTTGAAAGTCCTCTATTTCATTGAAATTCCATTTTTTTCCTGAAGTATTATACTCAATTTTGCTGGGTAGGTGATTCTTGGTTTTATCCTAGCTCTTCTGACCTCTGGAATATCATATTCCAAGCCCTCCGATCCTTTAATATAGAAGCTGCTAGATCTTGTGTTATCCTGATTGTATTTCCACATACTTGAATTGTTTCTTTCTAGTTGATTGAAATATTTTCTCCTTGATCTGAGAGCTTTGGAATTTAGCCACAATATTCCTAGAAATTTTCCTTGGGGGATCTCTTTCAGGAAGTGATCAGTGGATTCCTTCCATTTCTATTTTACCCTTTGGTTCTAGAATATAAGGGAAGTTTTCCTTGTTAATTTCTTGGAAGATGATGTCTAGGTTCTTTTTTGATAATGGTTTTTCAGGTAATCTAATAATTTTTAAATTATCTCTCCTGGATCTATTCTTAAGGTCAGTTATTTTTCCAATGAGATATTTCACATTGTCTTCTATTTTTTCATGTTTTGGTTATATTTTATAATTTTTTGATTTCTCATTTCTTCCATTCTACTTTTAAAGGAATTATCTTCTTCAGTGAGCTTTTGGACCTCTTTTTCCATTTTACCAATCCAATCCTACTTTTTAAGGCATTCTTCTCATGGGCTTTTTGGACCTCTTTTGTCATTTGGATTATTCTATTTTTAAAGGTGTTATTTTCTTTATTTTGGGGGGGGGTTTCCTTTAACAAGCTATTGACTCATTTTTCATGATTTTCTTGCATTGTTCTCATTTCTCTTCACAATTTATCCTCTACTTTCTCTTGCTTGATTTTCAAAATCCTTTTTGAGCTCTTCTATGTCCTGTTACCAACTCATTTATTTGGAGGTTTTTGATGTAGGAACTTTGACTTTTTTTTCATCTGGTTGTATGTTTTGGTTTTCTTTGTCACCAAAGTGAGACTCTATAGTCTGACATTTTTTCCTCTGTTTGCTCATGTTTCTAGTCAAATACTTGACTTTCTAATGCTTTAAGGTAGGACTCTATTTCCAGTTGGGGTGGGGAGTGGGGGTGGAGGTGAATGTACTGTCCCAGGCTTTAGGGGTTTTGTATCAGTGGCTAGATTCCAGATCTGTGGGCAGAGAGCTCCAGAAGTCTCTGCTGCCACTGCCACCACTGCCTCATCCTCCATCCTGAGTCTGGGGCCTGATCCCAGTTGGACTGCACCCATCCCTCACTCAGGTCTGACAGAGTTTTTCCACTGACCTTCTATGCTCTCTTTGGCATTTTTGGGTTGAGAAGTCTAGAAATCGCCACAGCTGCTCAGTACCCTGAGACTATTCCAGTCCTTTCTGTGCTGGAGCAGCCCACACTGTGCTCTGTTCTGCTCCAAGTCCAGTGTGATAGATGCTTCCTGTAGACCTTCCAGACTGTCTTGGGCTGGATATTTGCTTCACTTCATCATTCTGTGGGTTCTGCATCTCCAGAATTTGTTTAGAGTCATACTTTTACAGGTATTTGCAAGGGTTTGGGGGGAGAGTTCAAGCAGGTCAATACTTTTACTCCACCATTTGATGCTGCAGCCCAAAATGCACTTTTCTATATTGCTCTCCTTTTGGGTTAAGATTCAGCTCCATGGAAGAGTATAGGTTGTGAATCTTTGGCTACCGAGGACTATATTTTTTGAATTTATGAATCCTTAATCTACAAAAATAGAAAAGACAGAAAAGGATTGTTTGAGCAAGAAAGGAAGCCAGCTACATAGAAATCAAATCTAGATGAGAAGGTGCACCCCGCCCTCCCCTCCCCCCAATGCCTACTATCATGTGGGTTGTTATTTGCTCTATTAATGGTTACTTTTCCTATTCCTAAGTTTGAATCCTGTCTTTAATGATTACTATCTTACAGACAAAGACATGTAACTAACTCATTCAAAAACCTCAGTTTTTTTTTTAATCTGTAAAAGGGGTGCAATAATAGCTGTAATTTCCATTTTATAGGTTTGCCCCAAGAATCAAATGAAATTATAGGTAAAGTACTTTGCAAACTTATCAGTGTTAAATGAATAACAGATATAATTCTTAATTCTTATTTTTCTCACCTTATTCAATGTAGTTCAAATAGAAATGTTCCTAAGACAAGTCACTCTGCTATCCTTTATATTTAATACTTAGTGAAGTACTGTGAAGAAAATAAGTTTGCTTTTTGCAATTGCATTGAGTGTTTGAACATAAGCTGATTTTCTGAAAAAAGTTATCAAGACAATTCCAGCTAACTGACTGAATGAGGAGAATGACATAACACTTCTTCTTGTTCTTATGGACTTTTAATGTCTCCCACTATATGTTTTGAAAGCTTTTCACTCCTTATATTTGAAGGCTATGGACATTCAGTATTGTGACATTATTAAAAAAAATTCTTAATTTTTATAGGTCATTATTTTGTCTGGGAAATAGTAGGCAATAGATTTTTTTTTGTATAATATTCTAATTCCTGTACCATTATTTGTTAAATTCTTAAGGATATTTTCCAATTTGAATTTTATAAAGTCAATCAATCAGCATTTTTGAAGAGTTACTATGTGCCAGATGCTGGAGAGACAAAGAAAGACAAAAAACAGACCTTGCTTTCAAGGTATTCACAGTTTAATGTTGGAGACAATATGCAAACATCTATTTGCAAGAAAATATACATATATGTACACACACAAACATGTATGATATAATCATACACACATGCATCACACTATGTGTATGTGTGTATGTGTGTGCATGTGCATACTATACACACACATACACACACTTAGGTGTAAATACAGATAGACATAAACACATGCAAATATACATACACATATATACACATGGCTATAAACATCCACATATAAATATTTATGTACATTGCATTGTATATCTATGTATATCACAAATCAACAGACATAAACATGTAACTATGTATGTCTGACCATTACATACATACATAGTGACCAGAGAGAGAAGCATCGACAAATGGATTTTCAAAGCTAGGGCGGGGGTGAGGGATGGCTACCCAGAATCTCACCTGGCACATGAACCTTCTTCCAAGCCCCCAAAGCAAAACGATACCTCACAGAACATATACACTTTTGAGAGCTGGAGGGCACAACCCTCTTAACCTCTTTAGCAATTAATAAAAGATGTGGGCTTTCCTGCAAAACAAGCCTCCCCTAATCTGAGACCCATTAATGGGTGGGAAAGATCTTTCATGAATATTAATCTCACTAATATTATAGTTATTTAATATGGAAATTTACTAAGTGCATTATTAATAATTTGTCAAAGGTAAAATTGGAATGATAACTTATATATGTACATATGTGTACACATATATACATGCATGCAGACACAAACACATACATATACACACATACATATATACACAATAATAATATCCCATAGTAGAGTGCTATTAGTGGGAGTTCTTCACATACCCCAAATCCCACCAAATTGAACCAGAACAGTAGAAAGATTCAGAAAAACTGGGTCCAAATGTTAACTTGTGATCTTAGGCAAATTACTTCATCTCCCTTGGATTCTCGATTTCTCTGTCTGTGAAATGAGGGGTTTAAATTAGATGACTACTAACCCGTGTTCAATGTTATTTTTCTTTGAAATATGGTGAAGTATCCTAAGAGAGAATTTTTTCATCCAATTTCCACTTTAAATATGGTAATTTACCACATATATTGCTTATAATTTGTCAAAGGTAAGATTGGAATGATACACATATACCTACACCAAAGCCTTTCGTTTAAGCACAAAAATTCATGAAAGAGAAGTGATCATTCTACAAATGGGAGATAAATTTGATAACTCATATTTTTCAGAAATGAAGATAATGCCAATGCCGAGAAATGGGTGTTGAAATAAGTCATTGTCAATAAGTATCTCTCTAACATCCAGGGTTTGCCTAGTAAGTTTTTTTTCTGGATGCTAATTAAGCAGAATTGCTTTGCATATCAATTTTTTTTTATACTCATTCTTCACAGTTAAGTGAAAACCAGAGCAGGAAACTGCTCCTTTTAAAAGCTGTCCTGACCTACTTCCATGGAAAATCAATGAAGAGCCTGAAAGAGACTCATAAATAGCAGACATTTAAGGAGACAAGTGCATTAGCCACCTTAGTGTTAAGTCAGTGATTCCCTAGGTTTGGGTATTCTTTCTTTCCCTTTAAAAATTCTATTCTAACAATAGAAAATGATAGGGAAGAAATTGACCAGGACAAATGATTCTGATCCTGGGAATTGTGGCCTCTTGGGGTTTTGAATCCTTTGGCCAGATGGTTCATTTATTTACACAATGTGTTTAAATTAGCACAGATCCAACGTCTCTTGATCTGGGCAACATGAAGCAGGGAGTAAAAGACATTAAATGACACTCTAAAATTACAGTAAGAATTAAAAATAGAGCCTACCTCACAAGTCCTCTTCAGTTTCCATTCAGCCTCATTCTGTGAACATTTATTAAGCATTTACTACATATGAGTTCTTAACCTGGGGTCCTTATAATTCTAAGTGATCTTTGAATGTATTTCAGGTGGTCTGTGAGCTCAAATGAAAGAAATTTGACATTTCTTTTATTAGTGTAGACAACAGAACATAAAAATCAGGTATTTTCATATCATGTGACTGTCACAAATATTTTGAAATAGCATTTATGTTCATTTCTATTTTGGAATTACTATAGGCATTATTATTTATTACTAGACTAGTAAATCAGTTTTCCTGTATACAGACTACATTTTATTGTTTTATTTTTAAACTATATTTTAATAAAATTGATCTTCATAATCCTGTGTATTTAATTTGATGCATTTAAAAACCTTATCTGAGAAGAGATCTATAGGTTTTATTAGGCTGTGAAAGGAGTCCATAATAAAATAAAAGGTCACCAACAAGCATTTAGGAAGTGCTTACTAGATATTAGTATTACCGTATTTAGACCCTGCTAAATGCTGAGAATAAATATACAAGCAGAATGAAAGATAGTATTTGCCCTTAAAAAGCTTTACTGAGTAAAGACAAAACAACAGAAAGTTAAAGAGGGATCAGGTAGAAAAGAAGGGAAGGTTACAATTTTAATGTATTTAAGGGGAGGTTCAGAGAATAAGGACTGGAAGATAGAGGAATAGAAGAAGGAAACCTTGGCTAACCGTACACATTCTTTAAAATGGAAGTCCTGGAAACAACCAGACAATCAGAGAAGTCTCAGCAATAGAGTTCAATGTGAGAAGTTCAAGAGCGGTATGTCAGGCAGAGCCAAGATGGCAAAGTAGAAGGACGCACCTCTAGAAGCTCTGTCTCCACAGCCCATAAAATACCTGTAAAAAATGACTAAACAAATTCTAGAGCAGCAGAAGCCACAAAATGACAGAGTGAAAGAGATTTCTGGCCCAAGGCATCCTGGAAGGCAGATAGGAAAGGTCTATTGCACCAGGTGCAGAATGGAGTCAGCCCAGCTTTGACCACACCACTGTAGGGACAGGATTGTAGCAGGCTTCAAGGTGTTACAAGCAGCAGCTGTGATTCCCAGATTCTTCAACCTACAAACGTTTAAGGCAGGTTCAAAGGTAAGTGAGAAAGCTCTTTCCCCTGCTTGAGAAGGGAACAGGCTCCTTCTGCCCTAGCCCTGGCCCCAGATGGCCCCAGGTGGTGGCAACTTCCAATATTGGAGCCCTGGCTAAAAGACCCTGGGGAAATTGAGCTGCTGATCTGGATCTCAGCCCTGGGTGGCAGCCCTGGGGTGAGGAGGAGGAGTGCTGGCTGGCATGGTGGAGCTGGTGGAGACTTTGGAGAAGGAATTCTAGTGGTAGATCCTATTCAGAAAAGAGTGCTTGTGCTTGCTCCCAGACCAGAGTGCAGGTCAGGATCTCCCTTGATTGTACCACCTTGGAGGAACTGAGAACTTATAGGTCCCCAGAGCATCCCTCTTCTTGACAAAGAACACTAGAAAGGGAAAAAGAATAAGACAATAGAAGATTACTTTCTTGGTGAGCAGGTATTTTCTTCCATCGTTGTGGATGAGGAAGAACAATGCATTACCATCAGAGGAAGATATAAAAATCAAGGCTTCTGCATCCCAAACCTCCAAAATAAATATGTAATAGTGTCAGGTCATGGAAGAGCTCAAAAAGGATTTTGAAAACCAAGTAAGAGGTGGAGGAAAAATTGGGAAGAGAAACGAAATGCAAGAAAATCATGAAAAGCAAGTCAACAGCTTGCTAAAAGGAGATCCCAAAAAAATGCTTAAGAAATTAACAACTTTAAAAATAGGCTAAATCAATTGGCAAAAGAGGTCCAAAAAGTCAATGAAGAGATGGTATCTAAAAAAGTAAAATTAAGGGGTGAGAGAGGAATATATTGGGAGGAGAAAGGGAGACATAGAATAGGGTAAATTATCTCATAAAAAAGGCGAGGAAAAGATTTTTCAATGGAGGGGAAAAGGGAGAGGTGAGAGGGAAAAAGTGAAGCTTACTCTCATCACATTTGGCTTAAGGAGGGAATAGCATGCTCACTCAATTTGGTATGAAAATCTATCTTATGCTACAGGAAAGTAGGGGAGAAGGAGATAAGTGGAGTGTGGGAGAGATGATAGAAGGGAGGGGAAATGAGAGGAGGGGGCTAATTAGAAGTAAACACTTGGGGAGGGGCAAGGTCAAAAGAAAGAATAGAATAAATGGGGCAGGATGGGATGGAGGGAAATATAGTTAGTCTTACACAACATTGCTATTATGGTGTGTTCATTTTCATTGCCAAAGAAGACTGTGCCATCAGAGAAATAGACATGACTTACACTTGACTTTGTTTTGAGTAAAGGAGAGCTGTGGAGGTCACCAGCCTCACTTTTCCTCCAGAGCCATCTGAATCCAGTGACCAGATATTCATCAGGAAGACTGGAGATGACCCAGGATGAGGCAATTGGGGGTAAGTGACTTGCCCAAGGTCACACAACTAGTGAGTGTCAAGTGTCTGAGGCAAGATTTGAATTCAGGTCCTCCTGACTCTTGGACTGGTGCTCTATCCACCGCACCACCTAGCTGCCCAATGATAGCTAGGTGGCACAGTAGATAGAGCATGACCCTAGAGTCTGGAGTTCAAATCCAGATTCAGACACTTATTAGTGTGTGATCCTGGACAAGTCACCCAACCCTAACTGCCTCCAAAGAACTATTATGGAAGTCTTTACCAAACTACACATATATAGCCCATATTGAATTGCTTGCCTTCTTAGTGGGGATGGGTGTGGAGGAAGGAAGGGAGAGAAATTGGAACTCTAAAGTTTTAGAAACAAATGTGCAAAATTGTTTTTGCATGTAACTGGGAAATAAGAAATACAGGTAATGGGTTATAGAAATCTATTTTGTCCTACAAAAAAGAGAGAAGATGGGGATAAGGGAATGGAGGGGTGTGATAGAAGGGAGGGTAGATTGGGGGAAGGGGTAATCAAAATGCACTGTGCTTTGGTGTGGGAGAGGGGAGAGATGGAGAGAAAATTTGAAACAAAATCTTGTGGAAATGAATGTTGAAAACTAAAAGTGACATCAATAAATTGAAAAAGGAAAAAAAGAAGAATGATATAGCAGAGAGAGCCCAGAGTCTCAGAAGTTGATTCCGTAGAGGTTCCTAAATAATTAATTGTTCCACCAAGTACAAAGCATGATTAACTAGTCTTATCATATACAAAACATAGTGATAGACTCCAGGTATACAAACTGCTAATGGTAGACCATCTGAAACATGGATACATTTGCCCTGAACATTGAAAGAAAACATGTTTAAGATGGGGTAGCTTGAAAAAATAGTGTTTTTTTAAATCTTACTTTTGAAGACTTACTTGAAAAAAAAAATTACTTGCAAGTGAAGACATCACCCTCCTGGTGGCACTGCTCGTCTTTGAGAAGGAAGGATGAACAGCAGTCTGATTCTTTTATGAAGGCAGACTAGGCTATCTTTTACCTCAATTGTTACCTAACATTTAATTACTGAATATTCATTTCTTCAGACAAACTGAGTTCTGAAAACCTTAGCTTAAAAGGTCCAAAGTCTTCCACTGTGTCTGGGGCCATCTTCAGTCATCTTGACCTATGTCTTGCCACTGGACTCTGATGACTCTGAAGGAGAGAGTGAGACTGAGTTTGTATAGCTTTGTCCCACTTACATACAATTCATTTGAAGGTCAAGACATCAGCCTTCTGATGACATTGGTTCTCTCTGAGAATGAAAGATGAAAAAAGTAACATGTCAGTCATGGAGGATGAATGGCAGGTTGTACAAATATAGAGTCATGAGATGGCAAGTCAAGTTCAAGAAGAGCTATTAGTCTCCTTTGGCTGAAATAGAAAGTGTGAGATACAACTTGGATAGCTATAATGCACATTTTTGAATGGTTACTACCCTCCTTGGGGATTTTAAAGCCTTTTTCAATCTTCCACCCTTCAACCTATCCCGTTTTCTTACTCTGTAGTTAAAACAGTGACCTTCTTGCTTTTCCTTGTACCGAACACTCCACCTACCCACTCTGCATCATACCATTTCAATGACTGTCCAACATTAGTGCAGTATTTTCTCTCTTTCCTGGTTTCCTTTAAGAATCAGGTAAAATCCTACCTTTTCAAGAGACTTTTTTCCTGTGCCTTTCTTCTGAGATAATCTGTCATTTGCACACACATGCACACACACACACACACACACACACACACGCACACACACCACACACACATATACATGTACATCTAGATATAAAGCTATTCAGATGTACACAAAATACACAATTTTTTTCCATGTTTCCTCCTTCCTTGAGGAAAGAGACCATGGATTTGTCACTGCTCTGTAAGTTAACACCATACTAAAGACAATTTTAATTCCACATGGTGATGAAGGGGACTGAGTTGTCCATGCTACTTGTAAATAAATTTCCTTTTTATTAAATGTTAGATGGTCTACAGTATCTCATATTCTTCCCATTTCAAGCTGGAACCATCAGATTAATAAAGGATGAGAAGTCATGGATGGATATGTTCTACTTTGCTTCAGGGAAAAGCCACATCTTTGAAATCAAAGATTCATTTGAGTATTAATGAATTAAAATTTAGGGCATTTTTGATAATTAATAATAATTTATTGTTTACTTTGCCGTTTTCCTTACCTTTGAATAATTTTATTAAAAAGAATTGAGTAGCTATTATATGAAAAAATACATAGCAGGTGATACAAAGGATACAAAAAAATATTTAAAAACCTCACAGATGAGTTAATATATGCATCATTTGTGACAATACCCACATTGCAATTCACAAGTATTCACAAAGAATTGAAAAATCCATGAATGTTTCTTAACCCTTTTGATGTAAGGACCCCATAGCAATGATGACATAAATTAATAGTCATGACCAAATTATTTCCCATAATGCCAGTCCCCAGGTTCTGAAACTCTGACCTGTGAAATGTAATCTAGACGCTTTATATAAGTCAGAGCTCAGGGCCTAATGGTTAATGGAACTTTAACACTAAAATAGTCAATGTTCTTTGGGTGCTTGGTCAGGGTTTGGAAATACATCTCTCCGAAGATGAAGTTTTAAAACATTTGCCCCTTTCTCTTAATACTGACAAATATATTCTCAGAATTGTATCAAGAAGAAAGGAAATTATGTGGTTTTCTTTTCTTGCCACATTAAAATTTTTAGTGTCTGCCTGTCTATTATTCTTTTAAGTAATAGTGAAGTCTTCTTCCATCTGCTGAAAAATGATTTGTATCTTAATTAAAGTTGATCACACCTGTGCACATATTGGACTGCCCACACACCTCCTACCTACCTGTTCAGAGGCTTGTCTTCCTTTCAAAGTTTAAAACTAGGGAACTATGGCATTTTTAATTAAAAGCACAGAAGAGTGACAACTTAGGAGACTGTCTTGCATCATGCAAGCAGTACAAAATTTAATATATATAAATAACAAGCAACAAAACAATGGATTTGATTGGAGAGGGAGAGAGAGAGAGAGAGAGAGAGAGAGAGAGAGAGAGAGAGAGAGAGCGAGCATACTTGTACATATTTGGAAGGGGGAAGTAGGGATTAGAAAAAGGGAGTGAGGTAAAATGTGAAGGAACAAAGCACCTGGCAAGCCCAGGAAAAGGATGGTATGCTTTAAATAATTAAGAAATGACTATATGCTGGAATCTAAACAAAATGAGTATAGCACAGAATTTGGCCTCATGATGATGGTGATGGTAAATCCCATTTTCATATGTTACAAGGTATACAGAAGTAAGTCATAATGATAGTAGGCAAATAGATGAAGAAATATATGAAGTTTTATAACAATTCTGTGAGGTCAATAATACCAATTAATTTGCCTCTTCTATCAAGATAATGAAAACTAAAACCCTGAGGGATCTTAGACACACAGCTGGTAAATGCTGGAGTTAGATTGGAATCCTATCCCCTTAATTCTATGAACAGTGCCTTCTCTGCTCTGATAAACCATAGAAATGACAAAATCTCAGAATGTGAGAAGAAAAAGTCTTTTATCTGATATCCTTCTATAATAGACTGTTAATAAATGTATTGAATTACAAATGAAAAAATTGGGGTCCATTTTATTTTCTATGATTGGGGGAGGAAGAGGATAAGAAATTATATAGTGCCTACTATGTGCCAGATACTTAGTAGGTACTTAAGAAATGCTTTTTACCTTGATTTGACTCTACCTCTTATTTGCTTGTGAACTCTTTCCTCACTGATAAGAATAGAAAGGTCATTCCTTCCTTGTTCTTTAATTTGTTTATTATACTGAAGAAAGGGAAACCTGGTTTCCAGAGAAATTTGATGACTTTCCCCCAATCTTACCCACTATTCCAACAACTATGCCATTAAAAAGGCACTTTCCATTAAAAAGACTTTAAAAAGTCTTCCATGAAACAAGGACAATTTCCAAGCTCGTGTCCCCACTCAGTCTCCAACATAAATCAGTTTGGGCTAACCAGTGCTTGAGGACTCTTCTAACTCTAAATCTGTGAATCCATCTATCATCCTGCCAGGGAGAATCTCTAATGTTTTCCAGAGGAGACCAAACTGGGGGTAAAGCTGGTCCTAAAGCCCCTTAGAGGGAAAAGACCCAGGACAGAGCACTTGAATTTGGCAATGCATATCCTGCCACCTCTCCCCTGATGGAAGTGGAAAGACCTAGAGCAACATAACCTTACCAGTCCCTCTCTTTGTGTAGCAATTTCAGTTTTAAGACAGTCTGGTGCCTTAGATTACCCAACCCACAATCCGGGCTTAAGCCTAATGCTCCATGCGTCCCAAGCCAAGATTTCTTTTCAAAATCCATGACATCAGTGTGTGACAAAATCAGATACATCCCCATCCAGGTGTTCCAATTCACTGTGCCTCATTAAGTTGGCTCTGCAGGGAGAGGGGCTGATCCTTCTGAGACCCTATCATTCAGGAGGCTAGGGAGAAAAGCTGTAGTGAATTGAGCAGCTGAAATCTTTTGTTCACATCTGATCCTATCCAGACACAGCCCCCAAATCCTGGGCTTATTACTGATTCCTATCAGTTAATAGTGATGCACAGATTTGGTTTTATAGTTTTGTGTCTGGAATTCAGACAGCTATTTTTCGAAATTGGTTTTGTTTCTTCTGATTTCCCTTTCTGCTACCCCTAATAGTGCTCACTTTTGTGGATCTTAGACTTGGGACCACAAACATTCCCT
>JAQQSK010006182.1:0-14558 GCA_028658325.1 Potorous gilbertii
CATTTCTCTTCCCAATTTTTCCTCCACCTGTCTAACTTGATTTTCAAAATCTTTTTTGAGCTCTTCCATGGCCTGAAACCATTGGATATCTATTTCAGATATTTGGGATACAGAGGCCTTAGCTCCTATGTCTTTACCTGATGGTAAGCATTGTTCTTCCTCATTAGAAAGGAAGGGGGGAAACATCTGGTCACCAAGAAAGTAACCTTCTATGGTCTTATTTTTTTTTTTCCCTTTTCTGGACATTTTCCCATTCAGTTACTTGACTTTTGAGATTCCTCTCCACCCCCGCCCAGATGCACCCAGCTAATGCTTGGGGTCTGAGATTCAAATGCTGCTCCCCAGCCTCAGGGCTTTCAGCAGCAGCCCAGCTGCTATTCAATGTGACCTTAAGTTCTTGGTGCTCAGGTGGGGGCAGGGCCACCTCCCAGGCTCATTTCCCTCAGGGGGTTTACGTGGAGATCTTCAGTAATGGACCCAAGGTCCTGCCTGCTCTAGGAGCCTCTGGACACCTGCTGCCTCTGCCGCTGCCTCCCAAGGGGGCCTGAGTTATGGAGACACTCCGCTCCCCTCTTAGCCAGCCCAGAAGTCTCTCTCACTGACCTGTGCATCTGTGGGTGGAGGGACCTTCATGGCTGCTGGAGATTCTGTCCCTGAAGCCTGATTGAATCTGTTCCTCTCTCTCAGTGCCCCTCGGCGAGGGAAGGGCTGGGCTCCTCTCCTGTCCGGTGCGCGACAGACCTTTTGGGTCAGTTTTTCAGGGCTCTCTGGAACGGAAATCTCCTTCACTCCATTGCTGCACAACTTCCACTGCTCCAGAATTTGTTGGGATTTCTTTTTAGAGGAAATCCATGGGCTGTGGGTTCGGAGCTAGCATATGTGAATCTTTCTACTCCTCCATCTTGGCTCCTCCCCCCCATAATGTACTTTTAAAGACACCAGGATACAAGTTTGGGCTGTTTTTTTTTTCTCTTCAAAGTACTGCTTGCCTTGGATTTAACTATTTCTAGAGAATCTGTCTCTGTGTCTTTCTATCTCTGTCTCACACATATATGTACATATATACATACACACACACTCACATATATCATACACATTAATATGGGGAAATCAGTCATTATCTCTCATCTCTCAATTGCAGTTTTGTTTACTCAGAGGTTAGACTTGCCCAAGAATTTCATTTTATACACTCTCATTAACATACACATAATATCCCTAGGCATATACATAGAGTACAATGGTGATCCGGCACATCTGGAAGGAGCACATACGACAAAGCATATTTATTATTCTAGATCCAGGAAGTGTTTTCTTTCCTGTGACATCCTCACAATGTTTTGTTCTAAGTGCACTGTCTCTGCCGGATATTCAGCTGGTCCTCCTGGGATTACTCTTTCCCTGTAGGCTGACTCTCAATTACCAAGGATAGCTTTACAGGTGTCCTGAAGTTGGCCTAAACAGACTGCCGAGAGACAATTGTTAAATTTTCAGTGTGAGCATTTATACCTTGGAAACTGGTAAGTGCTACAAATTAGGACTTGGTTTGTTATTTTGTTTAATGTCTAGAATTAAAGACGATGAAAAAATGTTGATTAAGATTAAGCTTCAGAGTGGGTTGTGTGTACTTTTTTTTCCTTTGAGAGCATGTAGTTAAACATTTACCAACATAAATCTGTATTGAGTCCATATCTGGCTCCCATCTTTGCTCCTTTTCCTTACAATGGCTTCTTTCCTCAAGTCCCTGCCTGTCTCTTTGTATCTATATCTCAGGAAAGGGGGAGAGGTGTCTTTGCTCCTTCAACTGCTCTGTAAATTAATTCTCCAGCTGCTGAATAAAATGTCTCCTTCTGGATAAATGTTTTTCCTCCTAGAAATTCCAACTCCCTCTCCCTCCTTCACTGGCAGATCTTGCCCGTGTTCACTCAAACTTGTGAATTCCTAAGCACTCTAGGACAACTTTTTAAAAAAAATTATTTTATTTTTTCCCCAATTACATATAAAACAATTTTTAACATTCATTGTTTTTTTAATTTTGAGCTCCAATTCTATCCCTTCCTCTCTTCTTTTCCTGCTCCCTGATTAGCAATGTGATATAGGTTTTATATATGCAATCATGTAAAACATTTCCATATTAAGAACTTAACTATAGCACTTCAAGGTTAGGTATTAACCATTTGTTAATACATTAAAACCTCATCACCTATGAGTATATTCTATGATTACATCAACTGAGGGAGTACCTTCACCTTATAATGTACATTCCCCCACATTTAAATATTTGCTTCACCCAAGGTGCTTTTGAGGACATTTATACATAGTCCCAAATTCTAGACAGCTCTCTAGGGACTTGAAGAGTCCCACATACTTTTTCTTGAGCAACTGACTTCCCCAATGCCTTGTATTAAAAAGTCTTAGCAAAGTCTTTGTGATCACAAGTGACCTGAAAAATAACATTCTTCCATGAGTATACAGGCCTACCACAACATAACTGGTATACCTGGGAAGTTATATTTACTTTCAAATTCATGGTCATACCATTTTTTTCAAACAGGTATCATCTTACAAAATTCTTATAGGTTATTGCCTGACAGTATTTGCAAAAAAGCCTTCCCCAGTGCAAAGGCAATGAATTAAAGAAATGGAAAAAAAGAAAATACAACTCCCTCAGGTGGAAAGTGTGGTCCTTAATGATACCCTAAAAGGGTAAGAGGACTCAGGGTGGACAGGAAATTGCCCCCTTGGCTTTCAATTAAGAAATTAAATTATCCTGGTTGAAAATCCCTACAACACTAAGACATCCAGAGTTCCTCCAGAAATCCAAATTGAGATTCAAACTCCTCCTTCATTAGAACAAGGTGACTAACTTAAAAAAAATCAGTCAAATTCAGAAAAGCCTCAAAGAGGCTTAATCCCCAAAAGGGATTGGGGTTTGAGGCTGATTGCTTGGATTCCTAAGCCATCAGGCAAACCATGTCCCATTACCCTGCAGTCCATAGGGATTTCAGACAAACTATCAAAGATCTAAGTCCGCTCAAAAGGGAAAAAAAACTGAACATGAATGAACTCCAAGCGTGCTCTAGGCAAATTGTGGGGATACAATATCCATACTATCAACAGATAAACATCCTATTATGCTAAAGAAAGAAGCTATAAAGGAAACTCTAGAAAACTAACTGTCCAACTATACTTAAATCAAAAAAAGGTTAAAAATGCTCAATTTTCTCTATTAGATTCCTTTACTACAAGGAATATCCAAGAAGTAGAATCCTTGATGTAAAATCTATCCAGGAATCCCTGAAAAAATATCTCGATAAATCTCTACAATTTAATGCTCTTTTATAGTACACCTCCCCCACCTAATCCCCATCTGAACTCAGGGAATAACCATTTATGTAGTGCCTAATATGTGCCAGGCACTGTCTTTTTTCTTTTTCTTCTTCTTTTTTTTTTTTTTTTACAAATATTATCTCATTTGATCCTCCTAACAACTTTTGAGACGGTTACTATTGTCCCCATGTTATAGCTGAGAAAACACAGGCAGAAGTTAAGTGACTTGCCCAGGGTCCCAAGGCTAGTAAGTGTCTGAGGCTGGATTTGAACTCAGGTCTTCCTGACTCCAGGCCCAGTGCTCTATTTACTGTGCCACCTAGCTGCAAATAATAACTAGCATTTATAGAGTGCCTTACAAATATTATCTTGTTTATTCAAAATCCTTCACTGGTCCCCAGAGGGTGGCTACCATTTTAAGACTCCAGGGATATCTTATGGATGCCAATTCCTACTGCCATAGCTATAGTTCAAACAAACTAACAGAATAAAACAAACCAGGTGTTATGTCACTACTGACCTGTTAGAAGCAAATAGAATCCACTTAGCACAAATCCAGGCAAGGGAACCCATGGAAAGTTTTCCACTGAAACTCCAAAAGTGAAAAGGTTCTCTCCCATCTTCAAAGTGGGCCCTGGGGTTCAAAGGAAAGTCTTCTACCCTTGTATTTCTGTGGTAGATTTTCCAGCCAAATCTCCCCAAAAACTGACAGAGTAAAAGAAAATGGCAACAACAATAAAATCACATCTTGCTTGTAGTAACCTCATAAAAGTTTATTAAACACAGAAGACAAAGCCATTCATGTGATCATGGACAGATTCCTTTAAGAAAGCAGCTCCCCTTTTCAGGGCTTGAAAAAGGCTTCTTATATCTCTTAGAAGCAATAGTCAGTCAGTCAGTAAGCATTTATTAACCTTCTGCTATGTGCCTGACACTGCTAAGCTCAGGGGATGCACAGAAAAGCAAAGGACAGTTCCTGCCCTGGTGAAGCTTCCGATCTAATGGAGGAGACAACCTGTAAACAATGATGAATCAACAGAATCTGTAAGGATAAATAGGAAGTAATCAACAGAAGAAAGGCATTGGAATTAATGGGATTGGAAAAGACTTCCTGTAGGAGATGGGATTTTGGCTGGGACTTGAAAGAAACCAGGGAAGTCTAGAGTCAGAGATGAGGAAGTAGGGCATGGCATGCATCAGGGACAGTCAGAGAAAAATGCCCCAAGCCAAGAGACAGAGTATCTTATTCTCAGAACAGTAAGGAGACCAAGGTCAGGGGATCAAAGATTATGTGGTAGGATTAAGGTATAAGAAGACTGGAAAGGCAGGAGAGGTGGGGTGTCAGGGCTAAGTAATGAAATTCTTCGAAGGCCAGTGGATTTAATCTTTAATCCAGGAGGTGGTAGGAAGTCACAATGGTTAGCTTATAATGCATTAGCCTTGGAAGATTTTCTATTTTAGTAGCAGAGTAACAAGGCATGAGGTGAAGAAGTTTTTAAATGAAGGACACCTTCCGAGATAGATTTACTTACCTTGAGAGAGGGAAAATAGAAGGTGTCCCAAAAGGCTTAGTACAGTAAACAGTGAAACTTTTGGGACACCTTCTATAGAAATCTACTCTTTCTGCCTCCATATCTTGTTTCTGTTTTGCTTGTATCTGTAATATTATTGTCTATGTACATCTCATCTCCCCATTGGGATGTAAATTCCATGAAGAGGGACTAGTTCATATTTGTCTTCATTTCCTCAGCACTTTGTACAGTACCAAACATATAGTAGACATTTAGTAAATACTTGTTGATTGATTCACCCACTCTTTCAGTAAGCATTAAGTGTCTTCTATGTGCCAGGCACTATTAGGAAAAAGGAACTGAGTGAGAGAGAGGAAGTAGGAGGGAGAGAGGGAGGGAGGGAAGGAGAGAGGAAGGAGGGAAGGAAGGAAGGAAGGGAGGGAGGGAGGGAGGAAAGGAGAAAAGAAGAAAGAAAGAGAAAATTTTTATCCCCAAGAAGGTTATATTTTATCAGAAACTATATATATATGTAAATATATAGCTAGCATTGAGCTAGCACTTGCCTAAGATTCCTAAGGGCTGGTGACCTGCATTACTCCCTGTCCTATACTCTGTCATTTAAAAAAATTTTTATTTGCCCCAGTTTTATTACTGGGGAATACTACCTCTGATTAGGAAAATTAGGCTTCTCCACTCACTGGATTACTAAAAAATTACTAACAAATCCCAACTCTAGCATCCTGAGGATGATAGCAATTACTGTAAAAGTTAAGGCCTATGTCTAGACCTCCCCAAAGGAGAAAGAAAAAAAGATATTCAATACACAGTATGAATCAGAGATGAGACAGATCATTTATTCCTACACAGAAAGCAATGCTAAACCTGGAAGAATCATAGATTTAAACAGGATTCAGTAGCTTAACTTAGAAGCATGCTTACAATCTGCTTGTAGGTTGATAGTTACGCTTCATCAAGACTTAAAACAGTTTTAAAGTTTGCAAGTCATTTCACATTTCACTCCCCATACCAGTCTTGGAGCAAACCAGTCAATCTGGCTGATGGTCTTTCTGGGAGCCTCCTTCCTTGTTCAGTCATTTCCTCTACTGTCAGTCACTGTTCCCCTAGTGGATACCATCACTGCTGTCATGCCATTGGATTCTGCCACCATCTTGAAACACCAAATGCTGCCACCATTGCTGCAAATATAACTGCCAGACCTTTCAAAACTCTCAAGGTCACTTGCTCAAGGAAAGGAAACACAAAAGAGAAGCAAAAACAGCCCAAATTCACTTGGCATTTGCTGCTAAGTAAGAGGGATCGCCATGACGATGAGGGAAAGATTAGAGTCACATCTTGTTGCCAGGGTAGCTATACCCAAGAAGCACCGGCAAGAAGTTGTCCCTTTTCTTAAAAGCTCCCCTGAGTCATCAGTTGTTTTGGCTCAGAAACCAATTATGGGACTTTCAGTGGTGACTCATATGTGGCTGGAAGCCTCAGACCTCCCATATGATTTAACTAGAAGCAGGCAGAGAACATCTATGCAGGCTCTATAAAAACTTATTATAAATATATAAAATTCATACATTTAAAAATTTTATTTAACCAGGCATATTGAGATCTGCAATCTCAGTATGATATCAAGGTAACCCTGGGGTCTTAGAGGTTGAGCCAGTAGAATACAAATTCTATAAGTTTCTACCAAAGCTTTAATTATGGTCCTAGCAATTGAGTCCTGTTGTCATTCAAGGATTAGCCTAGCTCCATGATGAGGAATTTATAACTAAAATGTAAGATACCAGATTTGGATTTTTTTTTTAGCCATAGCAATTTCTGAAACCATCTTTTTGCGATATCTTCAACTGCTCCCTGCTGCTAGGACCAATTTCTACCTATGGTCCCCTCTCCCTAACCTACAACATAGGTTAGGAACTGAAAAGTGACAAAGTCAGGACTTTATTGGCCCAAGGGTGGGACAAGTTTCCACCATGAAACTTATAAAACTAAGACATAAAAAGATTTGAAATTTGCATAAGTGACCACAGTAATCATCCTAATGAAGTAACAGATCTTTTAAAGTATTGAAGCATATTAGGTAATCCCTGGAGGGTATAAGATGACAAAATGCGAAACAAGTGGTTTAACTCTTGCAATGAGGAGGTTAGGCTAAAACAGGGCTTCTTAAATTTTTTCCAGTCTAGACCCATTCGACAATTGGCCTTCCTGCCTTATATCTTCCCTCTCTAATCTGTCATCAATAAGCTGCTTAATTAATATCCCTAAAGCTCAGGGATGGCCATGTATAAAGGAATCATAAATTCCTTTATTTGGTATTTAAAGTCTTTCATACTTTAGATCCAGCCTACCTACATCTTCAAGGACTGCGACTTCTGGCAGCAGAAAAGAGAGCCCACCATGAGAGAGCTAGCCCTAGCAGCTGAGAGTCAAACTGCAAAAAGTATAAGAAAGCCCAATTAAGTTACTAATACAGTAGATGTGGTGATCCCAGTGGTGGTATTAGTCTTGCCTGACTCTGGTATCTTTTCATTCAGATTTGATGTCGTGACAAAATAGAGCATTTACATATCATTAGTTAACAAGCAGAGGTTGACTGGGTTCGAACAGAGTACAGATAGGGAGCAAGGATACCATAGTGACTAGCTTCTATAAAATGTCTTTCTTTGTACATATAAAAATGGATCTATTCAGTGGGGCAGGATATAGTGACTCAAAGACCTTAGTTTATAAAGGCCAAGATCTCCCACTGCATCCTGGGCCATCTCCAGTTGACCTGATTGATATCTGGCCACTGGACTCAGCTCTGGAGGAGAGAGCCCTGGAGGAGAAAGTGATGCTGGTGACTGCACAACCCTCCCTCACTGTAATCCAACTCACTTGCAAGTCATGGCATCATCTTCCTGATGTCACAGTCCTCTTCAAGAATTTGTGTGTGTGTGTGTGTGTGTGTGTGTGTGTGTGTGTGTGTGTGTGGTTTGTTGTATGGTTTGTCCATTCTCAAAGACGACTATGACATCAGGGAGATGATGACATGACTTGCAAGTGAATTGGATTACAGCAAGGGAGGGATGTACAAAGTCACCAGCCTCACTTTCTCCTCCAGAACCAACTGCATCTAGTAGTCAGATATTGATCAGGATGACTGGAAATGGCCCAAGATGCAGTGACAGACCTTTTTAATCTAAAGTCTTTTGAGATTCTCACTTTGAGTGAGGCAATTCCTGTTCAATGAATAAGGCTCGTTAAGAAGTGAGTTGAGGAATGGCCCTTTAAACCCCACCCCCAAAATCAAACTGGGAGGGAATGACCCTCAGAGTTGTTTGGCAAGAGAGAAAGAGTTACTCCTTCTATTCACTCTGAGCCAGGAGAGCCCCCAAAATAACCATTAAGTAGTGTTTGGTCAGGGACCTATTGTTATCCAATCCATGAGTTCCAGAGTGAATTGAGTTTCTGGGTTGGTCTTTGAGATAGGAATCTAGCCAGTTAATCCAAGATAACTAGGTACCTTTCAGCCATCAAATTTTACCTTCCTTTGGACAGAACACTCTCAGGTAAGGGGAGAAGAGAAGGGAAAAGAGGGGAGGCAAGGGGAGAGAAAGGGAGGAAAAGGGAGGAGCTGAGTTACCCACCTCCATCTCCAGTCTTCCTGATGAATATCTGGTCACTGGACCCAAATGGCTTTAGAGGAGAAAATAAATCTGATGACTTAGCACAGTCTCCCCTCACTCAAATCAGAGTGAATTGCAAATCATGTACCTTGAGGTTTACTGACTAGATTTCTTTCTCAAAGACCAAACCTTAAACCCAATTCACTCTGGATGTTAAATTGGGGAAGTAGTAGAGGTCAGGAGCTTATAAGAGCAACTAAGGTAGTGATGGTCAAAGCATATTTAGTTTGGTATAAAAATGAAGGTTCACTTACAATTTAGCTTTCCTTTTACCACATTAACTTACTCAAAAGACTGGTTAGTATGACTAGTAACTTGTGGAGTTGTTACTATTTCTTTTCTCCTTGCTCTCTTCTAGGGATTTTGTTCCAAATTAAATATTTCTTTCCCCTTGCATGTTTGCTCATGTCTATGGTAATGTTCATGTTGAATGGTTTTGTCATTTTTGATCATTTTCCTTAAGGAGGAAAGGACATTATTTTAAATCTTTTAGAGTTAACATACCAATTTTTTAAGCTAAGTAGAAGTGTGGACTTCTCCAGAGTAATAGATGAGGAGTTACTTGACAAATGAACATTTTAATTATATTTCTCTTTTGCTTTTCTTGAGTTGGCAGGCAATTTCTGGAACTGGGTCTTTAAATATTACATGTCAAAAACCCCTGCATTATTTCCCTCTTCTTATACTGGTAAAATTATTTTTCTAGAACTAAAGTCCCCAAGAAGAAATTCTTATAGCAGGAGCAACAAAGGTCTCTCTGGTCTTTCTTAATGAATCTGAAATAAAAACCATTTAGCAACGTTCGAACAGCTGTATTAAATTATTGCTGAGCACTTTAACTAGCTAGTGGTCTCAAATTCACAACTATTCATGGCAACATATTAAAATGGTGAAAGGGTTCTAGTGACAGGTATTTTATAGTTATAAAAGCAGAATTATTGTTAGCATCTTATACCACTCCATCATCAATATTTCAGTTGAAGATGTGATGCAGGGGCAATCTTAATTTTTCCAAAGTCAAATGATTTGTCTATTCTTGTTTGTATGTATTCTATCAGTTAGACAATCAATAAACATTTTAAAGCACCTATTATGTGTCACTGTACTAAGTGTCAGGGATAAAAAAAGACAAAAGACAATATCTGCTCTTAAGGAGTTCACAGCCTAATGGTGAAGACAACACACAAACATTTATGTACAACAAGATAAAATTCAAGATAATTTGGAGATAATCAGCCAACAAAAGGTTCTAGCATAAAGGAGATATCTTAAAAGGCATTCATAGAAGGTGGAATTTTAACAGGGACTTGAAGGAAGACAGAGAAGCTAGGAGATGAAGATGAGGGCACAGTTAGTGGAAATGCCTGAAGTTAAGAAACTCCCAAGTGTTATGTGAGAGGTACAGCAAGGAATTGGTGGGATGGGGAATAAGGTGTAAGAAGATTGGAAAGGTAGGAGTGGGTCAGATCATAAAAGACTTTGAATTCTAGGAGGATTTTATAATTGATTTATAATTTAATCATTTATAATTGATCCTGGAGGTGATAGGAACCATTGAAATTAATGAATATGAGATGTAGAGAGAGGTAATGGTCAGATGTGTACTTTAGGAGAAGTAGCTTAGTGGCACAGTGGATAGAGTGCTGACCCTGGAGTTAGGAGGATTGGAGTTCAAATTCAGCCTCAGATATTTACCATCTGTGTGACCCTTGGCAAGTCACTTTACCCTATTTGCCTCAGGTCCTTATCTGTAAAATGAGGTGGAGAAGGAAATGGCAAACCACTCCAGTGTCTTTGTCAAGAAAACTCTAAATAGGGTCATGAAGAGTTGGACATAAGTAAAAATGATTGAACATACACAGCACTTAGGAAGATCAATCTTATATTTAGGAAAACTATTCTGACAGCTGAGTGAAGGAAGGTCTAAAAGTAGGAGAGGCTTGAGGCAAGGAGACAAAACAGTCCTAGCATGAAATGATACAGGGACTGTCTTTTGCCTTTCTTTGTGTCCTAGCAATTACCATAGAGCCTGGCACATAAAATAGATGCCTAGATGTTTACTGGGTCTGCACAAGGGTAGCAGCAGTGTGAAAGTGTCAGATAAAAGAAAAGATCACATGCGAGAGACAGTAACATGGAAGTATGTCACATATATGAGGGAGATAAGCTAGAAGATTTGCCCATTGTGAAGTTAAAGCCACTGGATCCTGTTTGTAGAAAAGAGACCTTCCTAGGAGTTATTATCAGTCCTAATTTCTTGGGCTACCTTGATTTTCAAACTTGAAGTTCAGCAATATCTCATCTGAGATAGTCATACATATTCTGTTTCCACCACCTTTTTGTGGGTACTTCTCTTATATAGTCATTTCTAGAAAGGAGTGGGATAAAAACCATCGCTACCCTATTTTAACTATGATGCTTTAACTAGGTGAGAAGGCATCTCAAACAATCAATCAAAAGTTCTGACTAAATGTGAAAAACTCTTCAAACTAGAATGAAGTTGCACAAAAATTGTGTTTGGATCAGATGGATGTCTGATGGTGCTGGGATCAGCTTGGCAACTTGAGAAACCACACCCCATGGACTGACTATAAACTATTAATCAAGTTGAGGAAGGGAATCCTTTCCAAAAATTGGAATGCACGGCTTTCAAGCACATTCCAGAGTAGGAACTATGTGAGAAAGGTCTCCGATTAGACTTTAGCCTAGGCCAGATCTCTTTCTCAATTCTGCCTCTATAGCCAGAGGAGAACCATCCAGTTTGAAGAGTCTAGAGGATACTGGACATCCCATATTCCCATAGCTATTCTAAATGGCATTCCAAGATCATTTGGAAGCCATATCTGTATCATAAGGAGCCCAAAATCAATGGGATTCATGGCTCTACAATGAGCTAGACAAAAAGACTGCTGTGTTGTTGTGTTGTTTCAGTCCTTCCTGATTCTTTATGACCCCATTTGGGGTTTTCTTAGCAAAGATACTAGAGTTGTTTGCCATTTCCTTCTCCAACTCATTTTACAGATGGGAAAACTAAGGCAAACAGAGTTAAATGACTTTCTCAGGGTCACACAGAATCTGAAGTTGGTTTGAACTCAGGAAGATGAGCTTCCTGACTCTAGGCTCAACAGTCTATTCATTGTGTACCACTATGTAATTTGAAGGAAACAGCATGTTCCCTCACGTTTTTCGTAGTCACCAAAATAGGACATTGGAAGACACTCTGATAATTTCAATGGTGTTAGCATGTTTCTTTCTTTCTTTCTTTCTTCCTTTCTTTCTTTCTTTCTTTCTTTCTTTCTTTCTTTCTTTCTTTCTCTCCCTTCTCTTGCATGTCCTTTTGCCTGCCTTAATTAAAAGTCACACCTACTTCCTAGCATCTTTGTAATATACAAAAGTAATAAAGTCAAGATATCAAATTGTGAATTAAGTGCCTTATATCTATCTAGTACTGTACTAGAATTGCTATAGGAATAAGTAAAGTTTATATAGTCCTAGTCAGGATCTATGATTTCATTGGTGAAGTTACTCTCTATAAGAGTAACTGACTGTAAATCATATATAGATATAATGTGATATTTTTGTTGATACAAAGCCACAAGCATGGTAACTCATTTAGCCAAGTAAAGACAGGAAAAATCATTTGTATATTGAATTTTATTATCCTTTTTTGCCTAAATCTTCTATAATATCATTTATAAGGAAAGATTGGTGCTGAGTATTAGCTTTCCTAGGAGTAATGGAAAGCAATTGAAAGTAGGAAATGACAGTAGGGAATATTTTTCTTTATTTTCATGGTCAAATTCATTTTATTTCTCAAAAAATTTCAACATATAAATAGTAGTTATATGAAGACAAGCTCAGTATAACAATAGATCCTGAAGGGAAAATGTGAGGTGAAATTGTAACCAAAATAGTCCAAAGATTTGAAAAATGCCAACATTGTGTGTTGAGAGTGAAATTGTTGGAATACTGTGTTTTTGATTGCCTTCTCTCTAGTTTCTATTGAAAAGGAAATTGAAAATAAACATAATGCAGCCACCACACTTTGGTTTTTGTTGTTATAAAAGCTTCAATCTAAAAGTGATATTGCTGAGAGATGCAAGTCAAATTGGATGTAGGGAGGTGGATGGATGAAGGAGAATATGGAGAAGCTAAGGCAGTCTTAGTTAAAGAACAATATGACTGGAAAATTTTCACATATTATAAAAGGAAAATTTTTTTTAAATGTACTTTTCCTCCCATCTATAACCACCCACAAACCTTTATTTGTGCAAATCCATCCATCAATGAATCTGTGATTGCATTATTGTGTGTACTTCTTTTAATGGTATAAATTGCAAACCATAAATAACTCATTCTGTATGACTGTACTCTGTGGCCTGCCCATAACTCATCCACAGGGCATTCACCTAATGCCCTGGTGCTTTTTTCTCAACCTTAATATTGCATGGATAGCAATGGTACATGTGAACTGCCCAACAATTATCTCTTAGTCTCCTGACTTTTTCTTTTTTTGATTTTACCTCTTCTTGATGATATCCTTTACAACATTTACCCTGCTCAGTTCTTCATTGGGAATATGTACCTGCCCACTCTCACCTACCATTGTCATTGGACTGGCCCACAACTTGAATTTGTTGGAGGCTATGGAATTCCATAACCAGTAACTATATAGCATAATGGGAAGAGTAGTGATGTTACCAAGACGGAAGCTTCATTTTGGAAGAAACTTCCTGCTCAGTTTTCCAAATGTCATTCAGCTCATTCTATTCCTGTTCTGTAGTTGTCTATTCTGTAGTGTTTGTTGATAATATATGGACCAGTTGTATAGATTGCCTATCTAACTGCGTATCATAGTCTGAACTATGTTATTCTTCATCCACTGAATTTTTCCTGCATGGATAGTTAGGTAAAACTCTTTTCAATGATTGTAGACTTCAATTAGGAATCACTTTAGTATTCTGCGGCTGAATACAATCAAAAATATCTACAGGGTAATTATTTCTCAGTTTAATTACAAACAATATATACATTTTTTAAAAGGAAATTGATTTCCATTAGAAAAGTACTTACATAGACCCTTCCTTGATTTATTTCTTGGTAACTAAACTAATTTGATCTATACTTCTGTGCATTTGCTTAAAATTTTTTTACATGCTTTAACCTAAATCCAAGTATGGATGGAAGACCACATTGGCAACATAACAGAAGATAAGTTCTTTTGGTTACATTTCCAAAAGAGGAATTGTAAATCAAGGAAAAGGGTTGAGATGGTGATACAAAAGGTTTCAGACAAATACAGCTTCTTCTTAGACAACAAGAATGATAAAGGAAACCTAAATTAAGTAAAAGATCAATAAAAAAAGAACAAAAAGAAACTTTGAAAGGTAGTCCTCCTTCCTTTCAAAAAGACAAAACAAAAAAGTTAGTCTGACTCATGGGTTACTTTTAACCTGATTTAGCTTGTGACCTCATTTGGAACTATGGGATTACAGGGAAAGGGAAGAGCAAGGAGACCAGACCATTTAACCAGCAGCTTAGCCTCCATCTCATTTGAGAATGATGGGAAAAGTCAAGAACCCAAAGATCATTTGCAATTGATTCAACTTTTGCCCTACACTGTGGCAAAGGGAAAGGGTAGGGAGATCAGATCTTCTAAAAAAAAATTAAAGATTGCTATTGATAAATATTCTTTTTATATCACCTTTACCTCCAAAAATGCATATTTATACCTCTATACCCTGATCTAGCCCTTGTATGCAAGTGCAAGACAAAGAGAGAATTCAGCAAATATCAACTTATCATCCATCCATCAACTAAATCTGGCAGCATGTGTAGTATTACATGATGTTGCATAGTCATCCACCTCTTTAAAGAAGGGAATAAGGATTTACCTATTTAGTGCCATACCAATTAAACTATCAGATAATTATTTTCTAGAGTTGGATAAAATAATATCAAAATTCATTTGGAAAAACAAAAGGTCCAGAATATCAAAGAGCCTAATGAAAAGAAATGCTTGGGAAGGTGGCCTAGC
>JAQQSK010006183.1:0-14558 GCA_028658325.1 Potorous gilbertii
AAGACCATAGATGGCTATTTTCTTGAGAAGATAATTCCGCCATTTGTCTCTGACGACGAGGAGGTCTGCTTGCCATCAGGTAGAGACATGAGAGTCAAAGCCTCTGTATCCCAAATATCTGAAATAGATACCCCATGGGCTCAGGCCATGGAGGAGCTCAAAAAGGATTTTGAAAATCAAGAAAAATGCTATAAATATTTTTGTACATAAATGTCCTTTTCCTTTTTGCTTTTTATCTCTTTTGGGATATGGACCTAATTGAGGTATTGCTAGGTCAAGGGTATGCATGGTTTTATAGACTGTTGGGCATAGTTCCAAATCGCTCTACAAAATGGTTGAATCAGGTTGCAACTCCACCAACAGTGCATTAATGTCAAAATTTTCCCACATCCCCCTCAAGATTGGTAACTTTCCTTTTCTTCCCTATTAGCCAATCTAATAAGTATGAGGCCATACTTCAGAATTGTTTTAATTTGCATTTCTTAAAAGTCATATCTTTTGATCATTTATCAATTGACACATGGCTTTTCTATTTTGTAAATTTGATTCCATTCTCATTTGAGAAATGAGGTCTTAATCACAGAAACTTGCTTTAATTTGTTTTCATATTTAGGATTGCTAAATGTATTTCCCTCCATCCTATTCCCCTTTTATTATATTTTCTTTCTCTTTTCACCTTATCCCACCTCAAAAGTGTTTGGTTTCTGACTCTCATGCCTCATTGCCCTCCCTTCTTTCATCCCCTTTCTTCTCTTATCCCTTTTCCCTCCTACTTTCCTGTAGGGTAGGATGAATTTCTGCACTCAATTGAGTATGTATTCAATTCTCTCTTTTAGTCAACTCTGATGAGTAAGGTTCACTCATGCTCTCTTTTTATTACATTTTTTCTTAACAATATTATTTATTTTCAGTTTTTAGCATTCATATCTACAAAATTTTGAATTTCAAATTTTCTCCCTATCTACCCCCCTATTCCACCCCAGGACAGCATGTATTCTGATTGTCCTTTCCTCCAATCTGCCCTCCCTTCTATGACACCCCCTCCCATTGCCCTTATCCCCTTCCCTTCTATTTTCCTATAGGGTAAGATAGATTTCTACACTCCATTGCCTGTATATCTTATTTCCCAGTTGCATGTAAAAGCAATCTCTAATATTAATTTTTAAAGCTTTGAGTTCCACATTTTATCCCTTCCCCACTCCCTAACCACCCTCATTGAGAAGGCAAACAATTAGGTATAGGTTATACATGTGTGGTCATGCAAAAGACCTCTGCAACAGTCATTTTGTGAAAGACTAACTATATTTCCCTCTATCCTGTCCCACAGTCCATTTATTTATTTCTCTACTTTGACCTGTCCTTATGCAAAAGTGTTTGCTTCTGATTACCCCTTATCCTAATCTGCTGTCCCTTCTCTTATCCCCTCTCTCTTATTCCCTTTCCCCCTGCTTTCCTGTAGGGCAAGATAAACTTCCATACACAATTGAGTATGTATGTTATTCCCTCCTGAAGCCAAATTCAATGAAAGGAAGTCTACCTTATTCCCTCTCATCTTCTATTTCTTCCCCTTCATTGTAAAAGCTCTTTCTTGCCTCTTTTATGTAAGATGATTAACTACATTCTACTTCTCTCTTTCTCTTTCTCCTAGAACCTTCTTCTCAACTCTTGATTTTCTTTTTTAGATATCATCCCTTCATATTCAACTCACCCTGTGCCCCCCTCTCCCTCCCTCCCTCCTTCTCTGTCTCTGTCTCTGTCTCTCTCTCTCTCTCTCTCTCTCTCTATATATATATATATATATATGTATGTATGTATATATATATATATATATGTATGTATACACATATATACATATGTGTGTATATATATATATACACATACACACATACATACATATACATATACATATGTGTATGTGTGTGTGTGTGTGTATTCCCTCCAACTATACTAATACTGAGAAAGGTCCAATGAGTTATGAATATAATCTTTTCATGTAGGAGTGTAAACAGTTCAAGTTTAGTAAGTCATTTATAGTTTCTCCTTTCTCTTTACCTTTTCATGATTCTCTTGATTCTTGTATTAGAAAGTCAAATTTTCTATTCATCTCTGTTCTTTTCAACAAGAATGCTTGGAAGTCCTCTATTTCATTGAATTATCACCTTTTGCCCTAAAGTATTAGAACCAGCTTTGCTCAGTAGGTGATTCTTGGTTTTAATCATATCTCCTTCGATCTCTGGAAAATCATATTCCAATTCCTCTGAACCCTTAATGTAGAAGCTGCTAAATCCTGTGTTATCCTGACTGTGTTTCCACAGTACTTCAATTGTTTCTTTCTGGATACTTGTAATATTTTCTCCTTGACCTGGGAACTCTGGAATTTGGCTACAATATTCCTAGGAATTTTCCTTCGGGAATCTCTTTTAGGAGGTGATTGATGGATTCTTCCAATATTTATTTTATCCTCTGGTTATAGAAGATCAGGGCAGTTTTCCTTGGTAATTTCTTGAAAAATGATGTCTAGGCTCTTTTTTTGATTATGGTTTCCAGATAAGCTAATAATTTTTAAATGATCTCTCTTGGATCCATTTTCTAGGTCACTTGTTTTTCAAATGAGATTCTCCACATTGTCTTTTATTTTTTCATTCTTTTGATTTTGTTTTATAATTTCTTGATTTATCATAAATTCATTCATTTCTATTTGCTCCATTCTAATTTGTAAAGACTTATTTTCTTCAGTGAGTTTTTGGACCTCTTTTTCCATTTGGCCCATTCTGCTTTTTAAGGCATTCTTCTCCTCATTGGCTTTTTGGACCTCTTTTGCCATTTAGGTTAGGCTATTTTTTATAGTATTATTTTCTTCAGTATTTTTGGGGTCTCCATTAGGAACCTGTTGATTTGTTTTTCATGATTTTCTTGCATCACTCTCATTTCTCTTCCCAATTTTTCCTCTACTTCTCTTATTTGATTTTCAAAATCCTTTTTGAGTTCTTCTATGACATGAGACCAATTCTTATTTTTCTTAGACACTCTGGAGGTAGGAGATTTGGCTTTTTTGTCTTCTTCCAGCTATATGTTTTTGATCTTCCTTATCACCAATGACATAAGAAAATATCTCTTCATTGAGAAAATAAAAATCTATAGTCTGTTTATTTTTACCCTGTTTGCTTGTTTTCTCCAGCCAATTATTTGACTCTTGGGTTTTGTTAAGTGGAGGTCAGCAATGGTTACAGCTGCCCTGGGGCTGGAGTTGGGGCTGGGGCTGGGACTGGGGCTCTCCTCTCAGCCAGGTGAGAGACCCTTCCCACTGACCTTTGAAGTTGTTTAGAACTAGTGGGTAGAGAAGTCTGGAATCTGCAGTAGCTGCCCAAAATTCAGTCCCCTAATTCAACTCTTTCCTAATTGGTCACTAGAACACTAGAGCACTGAACTATGCTCCACACCCAGCCCAGTATGATAGACCCTTCCCATCAACCTTCTAGATTGTATTGGGATAACAATTTGTTTAAGTCTGTCACTTTGTGGGTTCTTCGGTTCTAGAATTTGTGTAGAATCATTTTTATAGGTTTCTTGAGAGGTTTGGGGAAGAGCTCTAGCCAGTCTCTGCTTCTACTCCCCAGTCACTCCCTTCACCTCCCCCATCTTCCCCTACACTTTAAAAACTTTCTCTTCCTCTTTTATGTGAGATAATTTAACCCACTGTACATCTCAATCTTCCTTTCTCTTTTAATTTTATTTTTGAGATATCATCCCTTCATATTCAACTCACACCTATGCCCTTGGGCTACGTATACTCCTTCCAACTGCCCTAACAATCAGAAAATTCTTGCATGTTACAAGTATCATCTTTCCATATAAGAATGTAAACAGTTTGACCTTATTAAGTTCCTTATGGCTTCTCTTTCCTGCTTACCTTTTTATGCTTCTCGTGAGTCTTTATTATTATAATTTTATTTGTTTTCAGTGTTCTACAATAACTTCCATATATCTTAAATTTTTCCCCTACTTCCCTCCTTATCCCCTTACCTTTCCACACTATCCCTGAGACAGCATACAGTTTTATCTAGGTTCTACACACACCTTCCTATTAAATACATTTTCATCTTAGTCATGTTGCATAAAAGAATTAAAATGAATGGGAGAAATCATAAACAAAACAAAATGTAATACAAAAGAAAATTATCTGGTTCATTCTGCAATTGATTTCCATAGTTCTTTCTCTGGATGTGGAAGGCATTTTGCCTTAAGAGATCATTGGAAATTTTTTAAGTCCTTGCATTGCAATGAAGTTCTAAGTCTACCAAAAAAAATCCTTGCACACTGTGGTTGTTGTTGTGCACAAAGTTCTCCTGGCTCTGCTCCTTTTGCTCAGTATCAGATCATGTAAGTCTTTCCAGGCCTCTCTGAAGTCTTCCTGTTCATCATTTCTTATGCCACAACAGTATTCTATTACAATCATATACCATAATTTATTCAGTCATTCCCCAGTTGGTGGGTATCTCCTTGTTTTGGTCACCACAAAGAGAGCTATTATAAATACTTTTGTAAATGTGGGACCCTTTCCCATTTTAATTATCTCTTAGAGATACATTATAGTCCTAGAAGTGGTATTGTTGGGTGAAAGGGCATGCACATTTCTGTAGCCCTTTGGGCATCGTTCCAAAGTGCTCTCCAGAATGGTTGGATCAGCTCACAGCTCCACCAACAGTGCATTAGTGTTCCAACCCTCTCAAATCCTCTCCAACATTTATCATCTTCCTGTTTTGTCATGTCAGCCAATCTGATGGTGTGATGTGGTACCTCAGAGTTGTTATGACTTACATCTCTCTAGTCAATAATGATGCAGAGGATTCTTTTACCTTATGATACATAGTCTAAATTTCTTCCTCTGAAAACTGCCTATTCATATCCCTGGACTATCTATCAGCTGAGGGAATGACTTGCATTTTTGTAAATTTGACTCAGTTCTCTGTATATTTTAGAAAGGATGCCTTTATCACAGATATTAGTTGCAAAAATTCTTTCCCAGTTTTCTGCTTCCCTCCCAATCCTGGTTGCATTAGGTTAGGTTATACAAAAACTTTTCAGTTTAATGTAATCAAAATTATCCATTTTGCACTTCATAATGTTTTCTATGTCTTTTTTAGTCAAAAATTTTTCCTTTCTCCATAAATCTGATAAATACACTATGCTTTGCTCCAGTAATTTGTTCATAGTATCAATCTGTATACCAAGATATTGTACTCATTTGAACTTTATTCTTGTATATGGTGTTAGGCATTAGTCCACGCCTACTTTCTGCCCCATTGTTATCCAGTATTCCCAGAAATTTTTGTCGAGCACTGCGATGTTATCCCAGAAGCTGGGGTCCTTGAGTTTATCAAAGTAGATTGCTATATTCATTGACTACTGTCTTGAGTACCTAACTTATTCCAGTGGTCTCACCTTCTGTGTCTTAGCCAGTACCAAGTGGTTTTGGTGATTGTTGCTTTATAGTACAATTTGAGATCTGGTAGAGCTAGGCCACCTTCCCTAGCATTTCTTGTCATTCATTCCTTTGATATTCTGGACCTTCTGTTTTTCCAGATGAATTTTTATATTATTTTTCCTACCTCTAGAAAATAATTATCTGGTATTTTGATTCATACGGCACTGAATACATAAACTCATATAGATAGAATTGTCATTTTTATTATATTAGCTCAGCCTACCTATGAACAACTGATGTTTTCCCACTTACTTAGATGAGACTTTATTTGTATGAAAAGTGTTTTGTAATTCTAATATAGTCCTGGGTTTGTTTTGGCAGGTGGACTCCCAAATATTTTATAGTGTCTACCCTAGCTTTAAATGGGATTTCTCTTCTATCTCTTGCTGTTGGACTTTGTTAGTAATATATAGAAATGCAGATGATTTGTGTGGGTTTATTTTATAACCTGCAACTTTGCCAAACTTGTTTATTACTTCAAGTAGCTTTTTACTGGATTCTCTGGGATTCTCTAAGTATATCATCATATCATCTACAAAGAGTGATAACATAGTTTCTTCTTTGCCTATTCTAATTCCTTCTATTCATTTTTCTCTCTTATTGCTACAGCTAGCATTTCAAGTACCATACTGAATAATAGTGGTGATAATGGACATCCTTGTTTCACCCTTGATCTTAATGGGAATACATCTAGCTTATCTCCATTGCATATAATGCTTACTGAAGGTTTTAGGTAGATACTGCTTATTATTTTATGGAAAGTTCCCTTTATTCCTATGCTCTCCAGTGTTTTCAATACGAATCAGTATTATATTTTGTCAAAAGCATTTTCTGCATCTATTGAGATAATCATGTGGTTTCTCTTAGTTTTATTGTTGATATGATCAATAATGCTAATAGTTTCTCTAATATTGAACCAGCCCTACATTCCTGGTATAAATTCTACCTGATTATAATATATTATTCTCATGATAAGTTGATGTATTCTTTTTGCTAACATCTTATTTAAAATTTTGCGTCTATATTTATTAGAAAAATTGATCTATAATTTTTTATCTGTTTTGGTCTTCCTGGTTTAGATCAAAATCATACTTATATAATAAAAAGAACTTGCGAGGACTCCTTCCTCTGTTTTCCCAAATAATCTATATAGTATTGGAATTAACTGTTTTTTAAATGTATGATACAATTCACTTGTAAATCCATTTTGCCTTGGAGATTTTTTCCTAGGGAGTTCATTGATGACTTCTTCAATTTCTTTTTCTGAGATGGGGTTATTTAAGTGTTCAACTTCATCTTCTGTTAAGTTGGGCAACTTATATTTTTTTTAAAATAAGCATCTATCTCATTGAGATTGTCCAAGGTATGGGCATACACATGGGTAAAATAATTTCTAATTATTGTTTTAATTTCTTCCGCTTTGGTGGTGAGTTCACCTTTCTCATTTTTTATATTGATAATTTTGCTTTCTTTTTTTAATCAAATTTACCAAAATTTACTAATTTCACTGGTTTTTTCATAAAACCAACTCCTAGTTTTATTCATTAATTCAATAGTTTTCTTGATTTCAATTCTATTAATCTCTCCTTTGGTTTTCAGTATTTCTAATTTGGTTATTTACTTGGGGATTTTCAATTTGTTCTTTTTCTAGCTTTTTCAGCTGCATGCCCAATTCATTGATCTCCTCTTTCTCCATTTTATTCTTGTAGGTACTCAAAGATATAAAACTTCCACTAAGAACTGCTTTTGCAGTATCCCATAAAATTTGATAGGTTGTCTCATTATTGTCATTCTTTTGAATGAAATTGTTGATTGTTTCTATAATTTATTGTTTAACCTACCCATTATTTAGGATTAAAATGTTTAGTTTTGAATTAGATTTGGTTTATGTTTCCATGGCCTTTGATCACATACAAATTTTATTGCATTGTGACCTGAGAAGGATGCATTGACTCTCTCTGTCTTTCTGCAGTGGGTTGTGACATTTTTATGGCCTATTACATGATCCATTTTTTTTATACGTGCCATGTACTATGAGCAAAAGGTATATTCTTTTCTATCGCCATTCAGTTTTCTCCAGAGATCTATCTTTTCTACCTTATCCAGAGTTCTATTCACCTTCTTAACTTCTTTCTTGTTTATTTTGGGGTTGGATTTATCAATGTCAGAGAGGGGGAGGTTGAGGTCCCGCACTAGTATTGTTTTGCTCTCTTTTTTTTCCAATAACTCTCTTAACTTCTCCTCTAAGAATATGGATGCTATGCCACTTGGAGCATATATGTTTAGTAATGAAATTGCTTCATTCTCTATGGTGCCTTTTAGCAGGATATAGTTTCCTTCCTTATCTCTTTTGATTAGATCTATTTCTAATTTTGCTTTGTCTGAGATTAAGATTGCTATCCCTCCTTTTTTTACATCAGATGAAGCACAATATATTCTGCTCCAACTTTTCACCTTTACCCTGTGAGGGTCCACCCATTTCAAATGTGTTTCTTGTAAACAACATATTGTTGGATTATGGTTTTTAATCCATTCTGCTATCTGTCTCCACTTTATGGAGAATTCATCCCATTCACATTGACAGTTATGATCTGTGTCTTTTGCTCCATCCTCTTTCCCACCTTTTGTGCTTTTACTTCTCCCTTCTCCCTTCTTCTGTGGCCACAATTTTGACCAGCACCTCCTGCAGTCTTCTCTTCCTTCTTCAGCCCCCCTCCATTTTACCCCTTCTTACTCTTACTACCTCTTCCCTCGCTTATAACTTTTCCTCTCTTTTCTTCCTCTCTTCCCCTCCTACTGCCTATAGAGCTAGTTAGATTTACATACTTAATTACGTTTGCTGCTCCCTCCTTGACCTAAATCAGATGAGAGTACCTCTCCATCTTCTCTTTCCCTCTACTGTAATATAGTTTTGTGCCTCTTCCTTTCACCATTTTCTGCCTCATCCTTTTCTCATCTCCTATTACAATCCTTTTGCACCCTTCAATCACTTTTTTATCATCACATCATTTACTTTATACTCACCCCCTCTATCTATGTGTATCCCTTTTATATTCACTATAAATGTATAATTCTCAAGGTTTACATGTATCATCTTCCCTTATAGACTTGTAAACAGTTTTATCATATTGAGTAATAAGTTGTTCTTTCCCCATGTTTACCTTTTTGTACCTCTCTTGAGACCTGCATTTGAAGATCAAGTTTTCTATTGAGTTCTGGAATGTTTATCAGGAAGGTCTGGAAATCCCTATTTCATTGAATGTCCATCTCCTTGCCTGAAATACTATGCTCAACTTTACTGGAAAATTGATTCTTGGTTGTAGTCCCAGTTCTTTTCCCTTACAGAATATCATATTACAATTCCTTCTATCTTTTAATGTAGAAGCTGAAAGGTCGTGTGATCCTGACTGTAACTCCTCTATATTTGAATGGTTTCTTTCTGACTGCATGTAATATTTTTCTCTTTCACTTGATAGTTCTAGAATTTGGCAATGATATTCCTTGGTGTTTTTAGTTTGGGATCTCTTTTGAGAGATGAACAGTGGATTCCTTTGATGATTATTTCACCCTCTGGATATAGGACTTCTGGGCAGTTTTCCTTGATGATTTCTTGGAAGATATTGTCCAGGCTCTTTTTTTCATCATGACTTTCTGGTAGGCCAATAATTCTTAGATTTTTTTTCTCCTGGATCTATTTTCCAGGTCAAATTTTTTTCCTATTAGTCATTTTACATTTTATTCTATCTTTTCATACTTTAGCTTTTTTTTTGACTGATTCTTAGTGTCTCATAAAGTCATTAACTTCTACTTGCTCAGTTCTAGTTTTTATCAAATTGTTTTCTTCAGTTAACTTTTGCAACTCCTCTTCTATCTGTCCAATCATTCCTTTTAAGGAATTATTTTCTCCAGTTAGTTTTTATACTTCCTGTTCCATTTGTCTCATTTTCCCAGTTATGTTTTATGCTTCCTTTTCCATTTGTCCAATTTTCCTTTTAAAAGAGCTGTTCTCTTCAGTGAATTCTTTTTTCATACTTTTAAAATCATTGGCCAGTTTTTCTTCTATTTCTCTAATTTGACTTTTAAAGTACTTCTTCAGCTCTTCCAAGAGTGCTCTTTGTGCTTGCGACCAGTTCATACTCTCATTGACCTTCCAATCTGTATTGGGCTGTGAATCTGCCACAGTCTCACTCCTGTTAGATTCTGCCCCTCCAAAATTTTGTCTGACTCTCTTTTTAGAGGTATCTGAAGGAGTTTGTCTAAGAGCTTAGGTGAGTAGCTGCTCTCACTCCACCATCTTTGCTCCACCCCTTCACAAATAACTATTAGTACTAATTTCATATACCCTCTCTAAGAAGAGCAGAATGGCAAGACTGGTGGCCCCAATCTCCTCCTCCCCTTCAGGAAGGAATCAAAGATTTCCATGGAGAGAGTGGGTTGGGTCTGAGAGATATCTATTAATACTTCTCTGTGACCCACATTTAGTCAGTCCTTTGTGGACATATACATAACCTAGATGTATAGCATATACACACATATACACCTACACCTTATGTATTTATTGGGCCATAATAGGTCTCATAAAAAATTTAAATTTCTCTGTGTGGGTTGAAATTTCATTGTAACACACCACAACCTGCTGAACATAATCTGAAATAGGGGAGTTACCAGTTTTAGATGTTGCTATTTAACACTTTGTCTATTGTCTGTAGTACTGAAGCACCTAAAAATTCATTTCGAGAGCCTTCAGATAACTGAGAAATAGATGCTAATAATAGAGGAATGTCATTCCTTCTGTAGAATAAGTTACAAGTGGTAAGTTCCCTGAAGACTTTGATGTGTGTGTTTCCTTAAATGTCTGTGACAGTACATTAGCTCTTTCTCACTTAAATCCAATTCATATTTAAGTCAAGACATCACCCTCCTGATTTCATTGGTTCTCTTAGAGAACAAAAGATGAATAACAACAATTGACAGTGCATTGAGAAGAAGCCATCCCAAGACAGACATCACTGAGCGGCTGTTAGTCTAATCCTATCACTGGAAGTCAGCTGTAGTCAAGGTGCAACCCAGATGCATGATCAGTAAGAGTAAAAGTTCCCCATAAGGGTAAATAGCAAATCCAGAGGTCCAGGCATGGGAAAGAAGAGTCGTGTAATTCTATGATCCTCTAATTACAGACAATAAGGCCACTGTCAAACCTTAGGAGAGTCACAGCCCTTTGCCAAAGGTAAAAAATACTGAAATAGGATCAAAACTCTGAAGGAACTCATAGAGAGTAGGGTGGATGAGTGTAATGAGTGGGTCTCTCAGGGTCTCAATTCTAAATTTAAACAACCTCTACTATTGAGATGATGGGACAATTTAGTTACCCATGGACTGTCCAGGGAAGAAAAGATGAACTCTACTTCAAGACTTTATATGATGGCTGGGAATAAAACAAGGTATAAATTACATTTGACAAAGAGTTTAGAATGTGGTCTAAAATACATCTCCTGTTGGGATTTCAAAGGTCGGTGGGGTGGAGAGAAAGCTACAACTTAGCAATACCTGCCCAATCCTCCTTTCAGAAGGGGAATAATCCCTGCTGGTAGTTGTAAATACCTGTACCCAAATAGTAGAGATGAGCATTATGACTAAGGAAGTAACAGGAACCACTGTTTTGTCAGATAAATATCATATTTTTTTTCTCTCCCTTGCCAAGAGACTTGCCTTGTTACTATAGTTTGAATACCAGTTTCATAAAGCCTAACCATCCCTCATCACTGGGCATGGTTAAATGGGTTAATATCCTCAAATATGACCTTATGTATGTGTGTGACATTTTGGGCAGACAGTTGATTGAGGCCTTCTTCTTCATACTCATATGGCTGCAAAACAGGAAATACAAATTTACCAGCTATCATTCTATAAACTTAGGTGTGACTGAGAGACCCTCCCAGCTATACAGACAGAATAAGGAAACTGTCAATCATATGAGATTAACACTAACAAAGACCTTCTGGCAGATTTTGTTGTTTTTTATCTAATGAAAGATAGTCATATAATTCTATGATCCTCTAATGACAGATGAGGGGGTCACTATCATACCTTAGGAGAGTCATAGGCCTTTGCCAAAGAGACTATAAAAAGATTGGTTTATGATCCTAGGGTCTGAAAATATCTTTTTTCTTCAGAAATTATGGGCAGGTCTTTTTAGTGAGAAAATATAGTTTTTCTATATTTACAGATGGTGAAGAGGAAATCTAAATGAGGGAATACGTTAACTATTTTCTATAAAGATTTTATGACCAGTCAAATGAATGTGGGACTCTAATATTTGCCTTATGTTTTATAGGTCGATGAATTATGCTGTCCTTGGAAAATAAGCCACCACTCCTTAAGCCTCAAAATTTCTTCTTCCAGGATTGGTTTTTTATTTGGCAGACATCTGGGACTTTCACGCTAACAACATTTTATATTTTTATTACTGTAATTCTGTTATTTCGTTATTATCATAATTCTATTACTCTTGGAAGTTGCAACCGGATAATTGCTTTATTATTGTAATTCTGCTACTGTTTTTGTCTTATTATCATTAGATTCAGGAAAAGGAGAATATATAAATGTATATTTGATGAGGAATTTATGGAGATTTTTGGTGATGGGGAAGATGGTAACAGTAGAAACTATTCCCTAGATCGTGATAGATGGGACCAAATTGACTCCTGACTTGAGTAATTATGCCTGTATTGAAAATTCAAGTGTTGAGGAGAATGTACTTTTGGGGAACATTTTCGATTTTTCCATAACTTAGAGTACTCACAGCTCCTGTTTAGGAAATCATATGATGAAGTTATTTCTGCATAACTGGCTAATGATATAATTACAGACTATGAGTCTGATATATTTACAAGCTCTGTATGGATATGTATCACTAACTCTTCTGAATTGTGGGCACAGTTAACTGGAGGTCAGGGAGACCTGAGTTTGAATTATGCCTCTGATTATACTCTATGACCATGAAAATGTCACATTCACTTTCTGAGTCTTAGTTTCTTCATCAAGTCAGGATAACCAGAGGACAAACCAAGTCACAAATAGCCAAGAGCTTCAGCAATGTTAATAAGATGATGGAGGTATCTTCCTATTAGAGTTTGAATGGGACGTGTGAAAACTGGACCAATGATACTCTAATGAAGATAAACTACAATGGGAAAACTATTAAAACTAATGATTGGGTCACAAATAAGGAGAAAGTATGGTACAGTAGAAATAACACTGGCTATGGTGTCAGAGAACACAAGTTGTTAATTGGTACAACTAGATTTTTAGTTGATTCTCAAAGGTTCTAGTATGCCATCATATCATTTGCAAGAGTGATCGTTTCTTTCCTCCTTGCCTATTTTTCTTCCTTCAATTTGTTTTTCTTGTCTCATTGCTATAGCTGGGGGATGGGGGGAAGCAGGTATCTCCAGTCATGCTGATTTATATCTTGCCACTGAATCCAAATGGTTCTGGAAGAGCAAGTGAGGCTGGTGACCTTGCACAGTCCCTCCCTACTGAGATCCAATGCACTTGCAAGTTATAGCATCACTTTCCTGATGTTCTCTTTGAGAACAAAGGACAAACAACAGCTCAGGACCCCTGAAGGTCTTGCCCTCCCAGATGGAATTTTTTTTGACTAGGGAAGGAGACCATTCTTTGTCTCATTTCTTACCTATCCTTAATCGATGAATGGGCATTGCCTCAAAGTAAGAACTGGCAAAGACCTTGGATTAGGGAATCCAGGGTCTCCCATCGCATCTGGATCCATCTCTGGTCCTCGGGTTTACACCTTGGCACTAGACCTAGATGGCCCCAGAGGAGAAAATGAGGTTGGTAACTTTGTACAGTCCTCCCTCTTAAATCCAATTCACTTGCAAATCATGGCATCGTCTTCCTGATGGTCATGGTCCTCTTTGAAAATGCAGGACAAAGAATAACAACAAAAATATAGCTAGTACTTCTAATATAATATTGAATAATGGTGATAATCAACATCCTTGCTTCACTTCTGGTCTTATCAGCAAGACTTTAAATTTGTCCACATTATAGATAATGCTTATTCTTGGTTTTAGATACTATTTGTCATTTTAAGAATGTTTCCATTGATTCCTATGCTTTCTAATGTTTTAATAAGAATGGTTATTGAGTTATTTTAAATGATTTTTCTGCATTTATTAATATAGTCATGTGATTTTTGTTGTTCTTGTTATTGATATGCTCAATCAGGATGATAGTTTTCTTAATATTGAACCAGCTCTGCTTATCTGGTATAAATCCTACCTGACATTAGTGTATGATCATTGTGATATATTGCTGCTATCTGCTTGCTGGTATTTTATTTAAATTTTTTGCATGTGTCTTTGCTCTCCTGATTTTAGTTACAGAAGCCACATTTGTATCATAAAAAGAATTTTTAGAACTCTTTCTTTACCCATTTATTTTATTTTATTTTTTATTTAACTTCTTACATTAATTTTCACAAGATTTTGGGTTTCAAAATTTTCTCCCCATTTGTCCCCTTCCCCCTCCCCAAAACACTGAGCATTCTAATTACCCATATCATCAATCTGCCCTCTCTTCTTTCATCCCTCCCTTCCTTTACCCCATCTTCTCTTTTGTCCTGTAGGGCCAGATAACTTTCTATTCCCCATTACCTGTATTTCCTATTTCCTAGTAGCAAGAACAATACTCAACAGTTGTCCCTAAAACTTTGAGCTCCAACTTCTCCCCATCCCTCCTTCCCCACCCATTCCCTTTGGGAAGGTAGGCAATTCAATATAGGCCATATCTGTGCAGTTTTGCAAATGACTTCCATAATAGTTGTGTTGTGTAAGACTAACTATATTTCCCTCCATCCTATCCTGCCCCACATTGTTGCTATTCTCTCTTTTGATCCTGTCCCTCCCCAAGTGTTGAGTTCAAATTGCTCCCTCCTCCCATTACCCTCCCGTCCATCATCCCCCCCACCCTGCTTATCTCCTTCTCCCCCACTTTCCTGTATTGTAAGATAGGTTTCGTACCAAAATGAGTGTGCATTTTATTCCTTCCT
>JAQQSK010006184.1:0-14558 GCA_028658325.1 Potorous gilbertii
GGAAAAGAATTAAAAACTGAGGGGATACCCATAAACCTGTACATTTAAACGCCTGTTGACTGGTGCAGTGTCTGTCTCCTTAGAATCATGGAGACGGCTATTACCTAGGCAGATACTGTACAGCATATAATTCAAGTCTTTCTGTTTGTCACACTTCCCATAACCCCATGCCATCTAAATATATCTCTCTAATTACGCCTCCCTTACCAATCACCCTAAGAATTTGGACATTAATATCTGCAGTACATATTGTAAAAGCATGATATCTAATCATGAACAAATTATACTCTATGAATGTGATAGAATACTATTGCAAAAAATGATGAAGGGGATGGTGTCTGAGAAACCTGGGAATACTCATATGAACTGATGCAAATGAAGTGAGAAGAACAAGGACAACACACAGTAACAGCAAAGATAATCCACCATTAAAGACTACAATGATCCACTATAGCTCCAAAGGACTTATTATATGAAATGCTATCCCCTTCTAGATAAAAAACTGATGGACTCAGAAGACATATTGAATTTTTTTCTTTATTTTTCTTGTTTTCATTTTGGGGAATGTGGCTACTATAAAAATGTGTTTTGCATGATTTCATATGTATAATGGTAATTGTATTTCTTGACTTCTCAGTGGGTGGGGAAGAGGTGGAAAGAAGGAGAGAATTTGGAAATAAAAATAAAATTAGAAAAAACACACTTATAAAAACTCTGTTTCTTCAAGACAGAATCTGCCTCTAGGAATGAAGATTAAGATGAACTCTTAGAAAAGTCTCTCAAAAGGAAATACTTGTTCATAGGATCATAGATTCGAATTTATAAACTGATTAAGTACCTACTATGATAGACACAGCACTTGGCTGGGTGCTAAAGATGCAGGGATAAAAAAATGACAATCTCTGAAGATAAAATGGCTATACCAATAAGTATGATAAATGTCATAAAGCAAAGAAAAGCCAGCATAAATCCTATTCTTTAACATACATTTCTTCCAGAGAGCCCCAGGCAGAGGAATGGGTCTCTGGGTCTCAGTGATAAATGGACTGGACTGGATCTGGTGTTCTCTCAGTTCCTTACAACTTAAGTCTATGCTCCTGTAACTTTGGGATAGAGAGAGCCAGTGCTAGAAGGAACTTTAGAATATAGACTACATTATATCAAGATTGGAGAAAGGATCTTGGAAAATAGAATCTTGGGGCTAAAAGAGGCTTGAGGTCTCATCTAGATTCCAAAGTGTTCTTCTCTTCTGTATCATGAACCCCAATGGAAACCTGATGAAGCCTATTCTCTTTCCAAAAGAACTTTATTTCAGAGATTGGTGAAAATGAAGATGCCATTTTTTTCATCTAAGTTCATAGATACCTTAATAATCTAACCATATAACCTTCCATGTAGCCCAGATTAAGAATCTGGACCAGCTCCATTATTGTATATATAGGGAAAGTAAGGCCCAGACTGACTTTTTGAAAGTCATGTAAGTAGTTATAATTGCCCATTCCCAGCATCCTCATCCTCCCAATCACGTTTTATATATATATCTATATATCTATATATATATATATATATATATATATATATATATGTATATATATATTTATATATGTTATATATAGATACATGTTATATAACTGTAAATAACTGTAAAAAATTTTTGGTGTTGTTTCAGTTGTATCTGACTGTGACTCCATTTGGGATTTTCTTTTTTTTAATTTAATTAATTTATTTGTTTTCAGTTTTCAACAATCACTTCCATAAATTTGAAATTTTCTTCCCCCCTCCCTCCCCAAGACAACATACAATCTTGTATGAGTTCTATACTTACATTCTTATTAAACACATTTTCATATTAGTCATGTTGCATAGAAGAATTAAAACAAATGGGAGAAACTATGAGAAAAACCAAACCAAACAAAAACATAACACAAGAGAAAATAGCCTGCTTCATTTTGCATCCTGATTCCATAGTTCTTTCTCTGCAGGTGGATGGCATTTTGCCTCAAGAGTCCTTTAGGAATGTTTTAGGTCTTTACATTGCTGTGAAGGTCTAAGTCTATCAGAAAGAGTCCTCCAACACTGTGGTTGTTACTGTGTATAATGTTCCCCTGATTCTGCTCATTTCACTTAGCATCAGTTCATATAAGTCTTTCCAGGTTACCATCTGGGATATTCTCAGCAAAGATGCTGGAGTGGTTTGCCATTTCTTTCTCCAGTTCATTTTACAGATGAGGAAACTGAGGCAAACAGGGTTAAGTGACACAGCTAGTAAGTGTCTGAAGCCAGATTTGAACTCAGGAAGATGAGTTTCCCTGACTACTGGATAATACTCTATCCACTGTACCACCTAGCTGCCCAACTGTAAAAATAATTTGCCTAAGTAACATATCTGACCACATCACTCCACTGCTCAGTAACATTAAATGGCTCCCTATTACTTCTAGGATAACATATAATTTCCTTAGCTTGGCATTTAAGGCTCAGTATCATGTCATTCCCACTGGCCTTTTCATCTTTGTCTCATATTATGCTTCCCTCACACAGACTCTTCCTGCTGTCTCCTGCCTTCATGCATTCCATGAAGATCATCAATTCACTCTTTAACTCTACTTGTTAAAATCTTCTTTTTTTCAAGGCTCAGATTAGGTGTGTGAACTCTTCCCTGATCCTTCCATTTAAAATGGAGTGTTCTTTCTCTCCTGGAATTTTTCTAGAGCACTGTCTAGATCCTCTATCCCTACTGTACTCTATTTTGTGTTGTATTTATTTGAGTACATGTCACATCCCCTTAATAGGTTATAAGCTTCCTGAGGGCAAGGACCTTGATATCTTTCATTCTGACATCCATCCCACTGAGCAAGCTGCCTTGCATATAGTAAGCGCTTAATAAATGTTAGCTGTCAAATCAAGTTCCTGCAACAGGGTTCACATGCACATAAATATATCACTTGTAGGGGTGTGTGTGTGTGTGTGTCTGTGTGTGTGTATGTGTGTGTTTTGACCAAGGCTTCAGTATTCTGAAGGGATCACTGTAATTTGAGATCTTTGTACCCTGCCTTCCTCCCCTCCAGACCTGAATTATCTCCCCACCTCACCACTTCTAGCCTGACTTTTCTACACGAGGACTGAAGTAGTTAAGGAATGTGTGATCGTCCTTCATAGCCGAAGAAGACCATGCCATCAGAGAAGTAATGACATGACTTGCACTTGACTATTTTGAGGGAGGGAGGGCTAGTTAAGGGATAATTTCCAGATGAAGACCCATGAGGACACTCCCAACCCCTCAGGGCTAATCCTAGAGCCCTGAGGGGACTTAGTAACCATACACTGGGGACCTATTTCATCAGGCCAAGTGGAAGTTGGGAAATCAAGTCCAGATTTCACATGTGCTACACATGATAACTTGAGGAGAGAGAGAACTGAGGGATCAAGAAAGCCTTTCTGTAGAAAATGATACATGAGCTGATTCTTGAAAGAAGCTTGGAACTCTAAAAGATGTAGATGAGAAAGGAGTGCATTCTAGGCATGGTAAACAGTTCATTCTCGGGACATTGTTGGGGGATGGAATGATAATTTTAGAGAATAGCCGTGGGCTTGTCTGGCTATAACTCGGAGTGCATGAAAGAGAATAATAAGAAATAAACCTAGGAAGGTAGACTGTAGACAGATTTTGAAGGACTTTAGATGTCATACTGAGGAATTTGTATTTTATCCTAGAAGCCACAGAGAGCCATTGAAGCTTCTTGAGCAGAGTACTCTGCTTTAAGAATATACTTTTGGCAGCTTGATAGAGGAGGGACTGGAAATGAGAAAGAGCATAAGTAGGGAATCCAGACAGGAAACCACTTCAATCGTTCAGCTAAAACAAAACAAAATGAAACATGATGAGGCTCTGAAACAAGATGGTGACCATGTGAATACAGAACAGGGGACAAATCTGAGATACTATGTATCTCACACAAGACTTGGCAACTGACCAGTCAGCCAGCTTCTAATGTAAGCAGAGGTATGCTAGTAAATATTTAACAACCATCTTTTCCCATAAAAAGGGAGGCAAGACAAACATTTGAGTTTAATATGCATTATTTTTTACATCACCTTCTTAAGTCTAGACAATCAACAAACAATAAATCAATCCCCATTTTGTAGTGTTTGCTGATTTCACACTGAAATTTAAGCAATCTGCTCTGCTCCAATGTATAAAATTCTTAAACTCTGGTCATTACTTCCTCTGTATTGAAAGCATGTTAAAAACCTACGTAGGTTAGCTCATGCGATCACAGACCTACTCTGCTCTTCTTACCTCATTGTATTATTAAACCAATGCCCCCAAATCAGTAAAACCAGCTACAAATAGCCTGAAAGGAAAATTTATGCATCCATTCATTTGTTCAACAAGCATGATACAAAGACAAAACCAGAAACAGTCTGGGAAGGAGGGAAAGGAAAGGTGGAGGGAGGTGGAAGAACAACTTGTCCATAGAAAGTGTATAGACAATACATGTGTACGTGAACACACATACATGGACACCTAGGTGGCATCATAGTGCACAGAGTGCCTGGCCTGGAGTCAGCAAGACTCATTTTCCTGAGTTCAAATCCCACCTCCAACATTTACTAACTGTGTGACCCTGGATAAGTCACTTAACACTGCTTGCTTCCATTTCCTCATCTGTAAAATGATCTGGAGAAGAAAATGGCAAACCACTCCAATATCCTTGTCAAGAAAACCTCAAAGAGGTCATGAAGAATTAGATATGATGAAATAACTGACTAACAACATATAAATATATTAAGCTATATTACATACATGTATAATAAACTATATACATATACACATATATGTATATAAACTATATATGATATATGTATATAAACTATATATGCCCATATATAGTAAACTCTATATACATATAGTAAACTCTATACAAACAAACACAGAGTAAACTATACATATACACATATATAGTAAACTATAAATATATAACTCACACATGTATATTAACTATAAATATATAACTCCCACATGTATAGTAAATTATATTATACACACATATATAGCAAACTATAAATATGTATGTACATAGATATATGTAGTAGATTAAATTCATATATGTATATATACACACATACAAATAGCAAACTATATACACACATATATAGTAAACTCTCTGCACATATTAAAAACAAATTATATGGGAGACAGAAAATGGCCCATACTTGGATGGATTGCGGGGGAGATCAATCCCTTGAACTGAACCAGACAGAAGCATGGCAAAGACAAAGTAGACTGAATGAATGAACTTTTAAGGACTATTCCACGTACATTCGTCCAGAGCTCCCCTGAAAAATTCTAGAGACTCCAAAGATATAGTGACTCAGTGTTTGGACCTTTGAGGAATGAACTTCCTGGCTCTTTCTGGTCAGGTGATGAAAGGATTTGGTGTTACAGAACGATATGAACAACTCTAGTATGTCCCTTGGTCATCCCAATGGTGACCCAGTAAGTGGGGCCTCCATCCTCAAAAGAGACAGTTTCTGACTTAGCTGCTTGGAATCTATTCTTCCTCAAGTACCAGATAGTATTGTTTTTGCTTTAATTCTCCCATCAAGGAGTAAGGGAGAATGGGTGGCACTCATTCCCCTTCCCCACCACAGGCCTCATGTGGAATCTAAATTTTACTAGGTAAGCTTATACCTGGACCCCAGTTGGAACCATTTTTTATTTACTCTCCTGAATAAAAGACCTTGTGTTAGAAAGGTTCAGAGGTTTGCAGGTACACCAGCATCATCATCAGTGGGGGTGTCTACTGGAAGGGTTGGCTGAGGCAGCAGAAGACTGTGGAAGCAGATGAGATGAAGGCTCAGGTTTGAAGTAGAGTGATAGCACAGAATCCAGGTGACATGGGATTTGTCTGATTAGAAGTTCTGAAAAACTGCTTATGTTTTAATAAGGTCTAAAAATTAGCCTCTGAACAGATTTTAATAACAGCTACAAGGTGGTATAGATTTCTATTCTAATAATTATGTTAATCTGTGCTATAATTCCCTTAAACCTGGCACTCCTTTTTGTGTATAGGAATAAATTACACATCTTCTACTCTGAATCATAATGTGCAGTGAGTACCACTTTTTTGCTTCCTCTATTTTGGGGAACCTTTTAGATTTATAAACCATAATCAAATTTACCATAACTAAAATGGTCCCAGGATAGTCAGGATGGGGGACTTATGAGCAGGAGAAAACAGATCCCCTCTCATCTTGGGCCTTTGAGGAATGATGAACTTCTTGGCTCCTTCTGATCAGGTACTAAAAGGATTTGGTATTTAGTTCCAAAGTCTAAACACAATACAAACAGCAAGGTTAGGTATAAGATAGGAAGGAGTGAGTGCCCCAGACCCTGTGGGCTCAGCAGTGCTATCTTTCATTGATTGGCCTAAGGGAAAGTCTGTTCAAAGGCATAGGGATGGGAGAGTATGTATGCATAGTAAAGGTAGGGAACTGCAACCCTCCTTACATAATCTGGTACTAGGAAGAAGACAATAGGACACTACCAGGAGGGTGTGCCCTCTGTACTGTCGTGCAGTGATGAAGATGGTTTATAAGCTAGCCAGCTCTCCCTTGGACATAATTGGTTAGGATGATGCATGCAGCCTGTGTCCGTTGGAAGGGAGAGAGGTTAGCGGCTGCACAAGGGAATCAAATCCATGTATGACCCTGGCCTCATTAGCTGGCTTTGTCAGTAACTCACCACACACTTGGAGGCCTCTACTTAAATCTTGGAAAGGCACCCACCACTACTGGCCAGCTTTAAACAGGAATGTCACCCTAGGGCAATGATTACACCACCAGCTTTCTTCCTTAAATGATTTCCTTTTGCTTCTCCTGGAGAGATTTATGTCTCAGTGAGGGCTTTTTCCTTCCCTCATAACCCATCTGGCCTTCCTGTCTAAGCCTGCAAGGAGGGAGGGTGTAATCCTCTGTTTGCATCTTTATAGCAGGTTACTATGGAAATGATGATGATGTTGGAACTTTGGTGGAACCACACCACTGCGGCCTGAAGTACATAAGAGTCACAGGGGGAAATGCAGAATTAAACAAAAACATCTTTAGTTCAAGACAATCGTTTCTTTTTCACTTTCCTTAATATCAGTAGCACTTAATGCTAAAACTAACAAGTTAGTGTTACACTTGTATGAACCGTACCAAGAATTCCCTTCTGGCCACTTTTGCAGTGTCTTCTTATGAAAATTAAAACAGAAAACTGCAGATGTAATCAGACCAGAGCAGAGGGCAACAGGAATATCATCCAGTAGTTTAGCCTCTCCTCATCTCTTCCTCCTCCCCCTCAAAAACCTCTGCAGACCCCACGTTCACTGAAAATAGGTAATTGAGAAAAGTGTTGTTTTTTTTTAAAAAAAAAAACTTACTTCACTGATTACCTCAACTTTTCCTTCATTTGGTCTAATGTGCTACAATTAAATTTAGTTTTACAAGGCATGTTAACAGAACTCTCTAGGAACTAAAAGTCCTTTGCAAGAATTTGATGGTAAAATGACTATTTAAGGAAAAGCAAGATAGATGTGCATTAATCGTTCCCATGTGCTTAAATGTTAAATACAGTAACCACAACAAAGTAGGCATGTTACGGATCTCTATCCAACACCTTTTCTCTTTCTTGAGTAACAGAGTGAGGGTTGGTAATGAGCTTGGGCAGCTGGAGCTCTGAGCCAGAAGGCTGAATTTAGAAGGAGCTGACAGGGCTCGCTGACCAAACAAAGCAGAAACATCAGAGCTTGGCACCTAATTAATAAGCATAATTAGTCAATAGGAAGCCACCAAATCCCCTACAGGTTTGGATGAGCTCTTTTCCCATCCCAATCCCTCAAGTAGGGACAAGACTGCTTGCCCCTGTATTGGTTCACAAGTTACCCCAAGCATAAAAATTCCTAATAATTGCTCCGCTATATTTCTCCCATTTTGATTCATCAGAACTCTCCTCTCTCATCAGTTTCATGTATTCTGTTCTTTGGTTGCTCCGATCCCCAAAGGCAGTGGAAAGAGTACCTGAATTAAAGTCAGATGGTTTGGGTTCAAATCCTTGACCCGTTATTACCATGTGACCCTGGGAAAGTCACTTAACCTATGGCTCAGTATTCCAAACTTGGCCCAAAAGCTTGAGGCCATTAACAAAAATAAAGATGTACAGTAGAAAACAGCAAGTGTTTTAACACCAACCTCAGGAATTGTCTTCTGGATACTTCAATCAAAACACTGAGGTGACCCTTTCCCATTTGAACCAAACGATCCTCTTAAATTTTAAAATGCGCTCTTAAATCTTTAGGACTGGATGATTTTCCTCATCCAGAAATCATGATTTGCCTTTGAGCTAAAATGTAGCCGTAAGACCAAAATTATCTTTTAGACTCTTTCTCATGAACTCCTCTGACTCTACTATAACCACAAATCATGGTACTTGACCAGGAGTGCTAGTTTTGATTAGTTTTCTCTCCCCTTATCTCCTTAATTGTGGAGGGTGTTGGACTTGATGACTTCTAAGGTCCCTCCCATCTCTAAATTGATGATCTTATGATACTTTACTGAAGTAGAATGCTCCATCATAGAGTGGATGGGACTTAGGAGATTCAAGGCTATATTAATAGGACATAAACTCCATACTAAAGAAGCCCTGTCTATCTGTCATCTGAGGACCAGCCCCACTAAGTTTGAGGAGGTAACCACCTAGCTGGCCATAGGCTGAGGAATGTTGTAGCCACAGCAACAGGTTTAGAATTTGAATTTTCCCTCTGACACTTGAGTTTACATCCCACCTCTAAAAAAAGACTGTGGACAAGTTATTGAGCCTCTCGCAGGCTTAGTTTTCCTCTACAAAATAGAGATAATAAAGCCTGTAATACCTACCTTACTGGGCAGCTAGTTGGCCCAATGGATAGAGCTCCAGGCCTGAAGTCAGGAAAAATCATCTTCCTGAGTTCAAATCCAGTCACAGACACTTATTAACAGTGTGACCCTGGACAAGTCACTTAACCCTATTTCTTCAGTATCCTCATCTGTAAAATGAACTGGAGAAGGAAATGGCAAACCACTCCAGTATCTTTGGCAAGAAAATCTCAAATGGGGTCACAATGTTGGACACGACTGAACGACAGTGCTCAAGTCACCAAGCTGTTATGAGAATCAAATTGTGATCATGCCTGTAAAGTGCTTCACAAACCTTAAAACACTCCATAAATGTCAGCTTCTATTAGCTATGATAGTTAAATATTCTGAACAGCTAAGTTATCTTTTGTTACTATTGTTCCGTTGTGTCTGACTCTTTTGTAACTCATAGTACCATTTAAACAGTTATATTTTAAAGGTTCAGGTGTCCCCTCCACGATGCTATCATCTCTTTAGTCAGATTCTTTCAACTAGCTCAGTAGGTCAGTCAATAAGCCTTTATTAAATAGCTGCTGTGTGGGAGGCACTATACTGAGTCCCTGGAACACAGAAAGATAGTCCCTACCCAGGAAGAGCTTACAATCTAATGGGGAAAGACAACACACTAAAGGAAGCTAAAAGGGGGTGGGAATAGCAGGGAAGGTACTAGCTCATTGCACATGTATGCTGGTGGAGATTCTAGCGGGCAGTGTGGTGGTGGTGGTGGTGTGGCAGGGAGGTGATGAGAAGTCCAAAGGAGTGCAGCCAGGTTGGAAATGAAGAGACAGCTTTTTTAAATGGAGGTACTGATGGTGTTTCTTAGCAGAGAGGTAATGGACTGAAAGTGTGCAAATATCAGACATGACTAATGTGCTCACCTGTTTTACATGGCTATGTTTATTTGTTGTAATGAAAACTTCCATTTGGGAGCTGAGAGGGAGTAGCTAAGGGGAGGTGACAGATTTTATATATTTATACGTGTGTGTGTGTGTGTGTGTGTGTGTGTGTGTGTGTGTGTGAGAGAGAGAGAGAGAGAGAGAGAAAGAGAGAGAGAGAGAGAGAGAGAGAGAGAGAGAGAGAATGCTTTAAAGAATGCCTCATAATCTGTGGTAGTTATCAGGGTTCAAAAATTACTGATGACCCTTTACCTGAACATTATGCTCCATGCCCTTTATTCACATTCCATTTTCCCTCTGGACAGAACCTAAATAATCTAGGGCAGGATGTCAGTAGCTTTGCCCTAGGGGATGTGTGAGAAATGAGCCCACCTAACAAGCCCCCAACCGTGAGAAACATGCTCACCTTAAACAAAGACCAATACCTGCTGTGAAAGCTTTTATTAATCTTTATGTCCATTCAGGGTAGCCTCCCGAGTAAGGTTATAAGATGACTACAACACACTCAGAAAAATGGAGCTTCTTACGCTCTTTTCCCGACCTTTGGATCTCCCATGACACCCCCCCGCCCCGGTCATATGACTTTATGTTCTCCTCTCCAACAGGATTTTCCTCAAACAGCTCATCGAATCTGCATAATTTCTGATCTTAACTGACTGTCCTAGGCCCTGACTGTGGAAACAGAATTTCCTTGTTTCCCACAGATGGAAATTTAGAGGGTGCAAAAATTTAATCATGAGTTAATGATGGAGCTGATGGAGCAAAGGGACCACTAAAAAAGGATCCTTGAACCTTCTCCTACAAATTTTAGCAGCCCAGATCCCTGGTGTTAGCCTTAACTGCCCTTTCTTTGTGGCCCTCATCTCTGCACCTGGCCCAATGGCCCACCCCAGGCTTCTTGCTACTCCTTAATCCCATCCAGATCTTCCCCACAGTCTTTCTGTAGAAAATATCAGTCTTACCCTCATAAATGCACAGATTCCTCAGGAATCTGACCCAGTTGTATTGGGATCACAAATACTGCAGACTCACTAGGAATCTTACCCACCCAAGTAGCAGGCAAGAAATAAACTCATTACTTGGACTGAAAGAACGCTTGAGTGGTCCAATTCTTTCAAGGCAGACCCCTCCCTGTATCCTTGCATTTCAGGGTTCTTAGAACCCCTAGACCACAACATTAATAGTAGCTAATTGTTCCTCTCTCTCTCTGACTCAACTGAATTTGCCTTATTTCACTTATTTTCACATCATGAATTACTAAATCAACTCAAGGCCTCTAGTTATGCTGCCTTTTTCATCCCATTTTTTGTTACTTGCCCTAATTTCCAAAATTGCTGCCTTTTCCACCAGGTTAGATTAAACATTTTCATTTTGGGTTTGTCCAAAGAAGCTTCAGATTTCCAAGTAGACACAATGGCGACAAATATACTTCTCCACAAGCCCTTAAACAAAATTTCCAATCTGTTGACCATTATTTCTATTTCTAGGTCTCTTTCTGTAAATAATATTTTATGGTTGGTGGGTTCAACAATGTTCTCCACTTTTCACTCAATCTCTTTTTCTCTTAACAATTCCAAGAGGAATTCTCATTCCATCTCTAACTAGTTTTTTGGCTCCATCTTTAGTTTCCATCTTTATGTTCAAACTTTGATTTCTTTCCTTTTACTAGAGCACTAGTCATTTTTTTCTATTTTTGTCCTGACCTTTTCCTTTTCAATTATTTAGATCCTCTCTGCTAATTTCCCTGTTGGGTTTTCCTGTCATTGTTATTTTTGCTTTTCTCGACTCCAACCATTCTCCTTCCTCTGTCCACAGATGCTAAACTTCACATATACTCTGGATTGTTCTCATTCCTCTTCACATTTATATTTACTTCCTAGATTTTCTATTAATCTTAAACACTAAAATGGAAGCAACATTTCCTGTCTTTTGACTAACCTGTTTAGAATATTGTTAAACCCCTTCCAAGAAGAGCCTTTTTCAAAAACGATTGCCTCTGGGATCACACTGGTCCTATCCCATACATGCTAGAACACTGATGAGTTTAATACTTTCTTTATTCTTTCCTTCTTTCCTTTTCTTTCTTCTTTTTCCTTCTTCCTTCCTTTTTTATCTCTTCCTCTCTTTCTCCTTTCTTTTTTCATCTTCCTTTCTCTTTTTTCCTCCACAAAGATCATCCCTATTCTTTATGCTGTTTCTCTTTTCATCCTAAATGAACTCTCTCTCAATACTATTTCCTATCATCTTCACTCATCCCCCTCTCCTGCCCACTACTTCTAAAAAAATTCACTCCACAGGTAATTTGCTTATTTCCTGACTTGGGCAACAGTTACAAAAAGCACTCAGGATGGCCTTCCCTGGAGCAAGGGAGACACTCACCTTTCTCAACACCTTTTTTCTTTCCATTTACTCTTTAACATCTTCTAATTTTAGTTCCACAGGCCCACTGCTGGAATAGACCTAAGCAATCATCTAGTTCCCTCACTTTACAGAAGGTGAAACTGAGGCTCAGAAAGGAAAGCAATTTGTCCATGGTCACACAAGTGATGAGACACAGAAACAGGATTTGAACTGGGATCCTTGATCTCTGAGTACAAAGCTCTTAGCACTGTACTTCCTCTCCCACTCTCAGTTGTAGGTGGCCCTGTGTGTTCTTTTTCTCTTATGAACCAGAAAGAGTCTATAACCCGGACGCAGCTTTCTCAAGCATTCTCTGTTCCTGTCTTTGTGCCTAATCCAGGCTGCTCTAAGTAAACTAAGTTTGGCTTGTCCTTTCTCGAGGTTCCACAACTTGTGTCTCCGTTTCCTTCTGTAACGTTGCTATTTACATCCTTATTTCCTACATTTAATTATGCTCAGCTATGGGAATATCCTGGAGTAAAGCTAAATGGGCCTCAAGGCCAATTCTAAACTAGTTTGCCATTTGTACTTTTGACTTACGACAGTGGAGCCAATGGAAAAAGGTCTGGGCTTGGAGTCAGGAAACCCGGACTCATTTTCTTTTTAACTGTGTCCATGGTAACCTGCCCCCTGTGGGCCTCAGTTCCCCATATGCAAAAGGGTCTAATAATGGTCATGCATACTTCATAGAATTGTTGGGAAGAAAAAGCTACATTAACCTTAAAGCATTTGAGATTTGTGACTCATTAATTACTCTTTGTCACATTACTATTTCCCCCAATCCTATTCCTTCTCTTTCCTCTCTGGGAACTACCTGCTAATCCCTTTGTCTTTAACTTAATAAATTTCATTTGAATATCTCCTGCTTTCACCTTTTTTGCTGTCTAACTCAGGAACCTCTCCTAAGGCTATTCCCCTGGTAGAAATACTATGATAGATAAAGAGCCTGTCCCCTAATTTTTATAAATATATATATATATATATATATATATATATATATATATATATATATATATATACATTTAATCCTTCTACTCGCCTTTTTAATCTCTTTTTTGTTCTTTACCATGATGTTAAATATATAAAATTCTTCCTTGGATATTTAACTTTCTTTCACCAATCTTGCTTCTAGTCTGGTCCGCAAAGCCCTCATTAAAGGGAGCAAAACCCTGTAAAAGATCTCTCCAACCTCAACATCAAATGCCCACCATCACCAACTACCAAAAGTCAGGCAAGACTAGTGAGTAGTATTTCCCTCCCCTCCTCCCTAGAACCAGCTCTGCTTCCAATCTGGCCCTTTATTCTCCACCCCTAGTAGCAATCCTTGTGGAGAGGTGACTTTGTTGACATCACAGTCACTGAAGTCTTGGCACTGTCAAATGGTTCAACATCAGAAACAAATACGGTTTTATCAATGGAAATTATATTTTTTATTTTTTTAATTTATGGAATAAAACAAGCATTTTCATAACGGTACAATAAAAAAGATGATTGTACATGAAACTGCAAATTTACTATGCTCAACTTGCTATTCTTTTCAAACACAGAACAAAATTATCATGTAAATTTCTTTTTTTTCTCCCCTCTCCCCCACCCGCCATGGTTACTATTAGACACAAATAGATATATATGTGTAAAATTATTCTAAACATGCTTCTATATATCAGTTCTTTTTCCGGATGCAGACAACATCTTTTCGAATGTCCTTTATCAATGAAAATGATATTAAAGAAGATGCATTGCCATCTGCTTCTCTGCCATACACCAAAGCAGTCTGAGCCTTTCCATCTGACTTGCAGCTGGGACCTCCTATAATGTCTGTCTCCTAATAAAATATTAGCATCCTGAGATCAGTGATGGACTGATTTTCTCTTCATATCTCTGCTTGGCAGGGAACTTTGCACACACTAAGTGCTTAATAAATGCCTTTTTATTCATTCTGCTTTAATCTCCCTTTATACCATTATTCTTTAGTTCTTTTGGGCCCCTCAGTCTAACCTAGGGTCACTTTAGACTTGGAAGAGCTGTCAGAAATCATCTAGTTCTACTGTTCCATTTCACTGTGACAACTGATCACAGAGAGATTCAGTAACTTCCCTGGGGTCAAAGAGACAGTAAAGGGCAAAGCCAAGATGTAGACTCACATTCTCTATCCCAGAACCTGTGTTCTTTCCACTAGATCCTGTCTGGTCAGTACAGAGCTTTCCACTAGATCATGTCTGGTCAGTACAGAGCTTTCCACTAGATCATGTCTGGTCAGTACAGAGCTTTCCACTAGATCATGTCTGTCTGGTCAGTACAGAGCTTTCCACTAGATCATGTCTG